>JAGDQP010053157.1:1522-13621 GCA_022664845.1 Lepisma saccharinum | reverse complement strand
TCCCTAAGGTTTTAGGCAGGATACGAGCCTGAACATACCTAACCTGAGCTTTCCCTCTATTCTCTTTGCTTCTTCCTTCATTATTGCCTATACATTTACGTTGGTACCCTACAACAGACAGCTCCAATGAAGCCTCAATATTGAGCTCCACGTCATAGATATCGGGTAACTCCCCAAATAATCAAGTTCTCAATCAACTGTTCCACGCTATCAGGTATAATAGTCGTATAGTGCTTCCTATCGAAAGAGAAGGGGCCTATAACAAGATTTATCGTAAGTCATCTTCGTCATCGTTATCGTCACAAAGATCCCGATAAGTCTTCGTGAAATATTACAGTCACTCTTGGTGACTTTAAGTCTCTGTAAAGGCCTGCGTATCATTTTCTTAGGATATTTATCGCTAAACTGGCAGAGAAAGTGTATCATAAATTCACTATAAGTTTACATCTTGGATTTAACCTGTCTTTACCACTCTAAAGCTCTTCAGGCAAGACGACAAGAAGCCACGGGCAATCGGTCTACATCAGACAACGTCATTAGTTCAAAATTCTATTTCAAACGTTTTAGGATCTCCTGAAGTACCTGCGTCAGTACTATCCTCGAGGAAGTGTCAAGTGCACCAAGTTACCTAATCTGGCAGACTTTGGCATACCAACACAACTCAGCTAGGGACCTCTCCCTTCACCGAAACACTACCATTTCACACATTCAATCACTGACAAACAAATTTCGAGAAGTCACTGGAGTAGATTACTTCCAGTCCCAACCATTATGGAGGGTCTTGCAGGTACAAATTTCATTTGTTTCAAAATTTAAATATCATGATTACACTTTTTAATTTCAGCTTTGAATTAGCTCTTAAAAGAAACTGAGGTTGCACTATTTTTTATAGCTGTTAATTTGCTGTGCTAAATTTCTTTAATTAATTTATAATTTCCCACACAGCCAGCTTACTTGCAGCCTTTTCCCTTGGCAGTTACTGGTCAATATATCTTCACCGACTGCTGGCTAACCACAAGAGAGGATATTTCCAGATAAGCAAAGGGATGTGGCCAACAGTTACTGGTTCAAATGGATATAACAATGGAAATCAAATTAACGACTGTAACGACGGAAGCCAAAGAAGGTACAATTACAATGAAATGATTAGAAATATAAAATATGAAGGAATATCAAGAATTGAAAATGGCTTCACTAAAAAAAAAAACGACGCAAACAACAGTGAGAAGAGATCCATTATTGCGTGGTACCTATTATACACCTATATTTTTGCCTGATCACATACCAATTGTAGCAGGATTGCCAAACACCATAAAACATTCGGCTTTAGTGCCATATACTTGGGCAAACCTTTGAAATGTATCGACGACGATCTAAGAACAATTACTATCTTTGCTTCACTAAATGCCTATCTTTACTTTAGTAATTACACAGGCCTACAATTGAATCAATGTCTAAAAAGTAATGATGGATTCTTATAAATTTTCGTGTGCTGTATTTCAGAAAATACGTAAATCACCCATGGTTCACAAAATAAATAAAATTGAAATAATAAAATCATTATTCTACCTATGGCAGTTTCTGAATTAAAATAATAAAAATGCTTTTAAAGGATGGCAGATAGATGTGGTGAAATATTAGAAAAATAATAGAAGAGTTCCAACTTTCATTTGTGGATTTGGTCAATCGATTAAGATGACACAAACGACATAATATTTATTTGTTTATTAGCTATATTGACATAGACAGAAATGTTAATTAGGTGGCAAATAATTCACAGTAGGGAGATATTTAAGATCAAATCTTCCTTTGTGTTATTACAGACCAAACAAGTTCATTTTTATTTCACACGTAGTATTGTGTGCCTGTTCTACTAATGAATGGTGTCAAAAGTTGTAGTTGTTGGAACGACATTCCCCGCTACAAAATATTGATAATATAACTATTTATTTTCATCTGGAAATGCCTTTTTTAGTAATAGATTTAGTACTTCATAAGGAAACGTTAGAAATCTTCGATTATAAAAATGATAGAACTGCGAATGACCGCCTTTGAACAGATCCTAGATTTCGTTGTTCCATTGTTTGCAAATATAAAGCCAATTGATATCTAAAGGTATAATCGTCGATTGTTTTTAATGGTAACCAAATGAATATACTCTCAAAATGAATTCACTAAATAGCATTTGTTCGTAATGTATGGAATTTTCGATCCTACATTTTAGTAAACGGTACATACTTCAAAGTATTATTTTATAAAGAAGGCAGTATTTAGGAAAATATGAGATACAATGTGCATTACTTATTACTTAGAAACAAGATTGGAAGAGAAAAGTGTTATTGCTATGTACTACAATAAAAGTTTTATTATTGATGTTAGTCTTTGAACTTCAACTAGAGATATGATATTTGTTCTAGCATTAACCGAACATCACCACTCACCAAGCTAAACTAACTTAATTACAATCCCTTCATAAGTTAATTCGATTTAATCGAAATTGCATGTTCAGATGATTTTTTAGTAATGGCAAATATGGTTTATTTTAACATCAACATAACAGTGAAAAAGCATAATCTAACGTTAACGCCATATAAGTTGCACGAAAATATTTGCACATTAGGTAACAGTTTGCAATAATAAGTTTGCTATGGATTCCGCTGTAGTGGATTTGTGTAGAAGTGTACCGACTTAGTTTTAAACTACAGATTCAATTTGATTTATTTTTTAAATACTTTTCCTTTTTAATTAATTTCTTTGGTTTCTGAATATTTTAATTTTGCCGTCAAACCTCACACTTCTGTTCCAGCTGCCTGCTGTTTGAACTTTGATCCATTTATTGTGGCTTCTGTGTAATTCTAACCTTAAGAATGATGTTTTCTATTTCTCCGTCGTTCTCTTCGATGATGTGCAGCTCCTCTGAATTCTGCAATAACATATTTCACTTGATTCACGTAGTGGTTTTCCTACTTTGTTTTCCCCATTTATATTTGAAAGGTAAGGTGCAAGTAGGGCCTTCGGAGTTTCAACTTGTAGAAAATATTCGAATGTCTCAATTTTATTGAATCAACTTGCAAATATTCCATATTGAATATAGCTATCTTTAGTAGTAACTTTTATTTCATGTTAAAATTGAATGATAAGTAAATACTGAAGGAGTAGTAAAACATAGCATACAAGTTTTCTTTTCTTTCTTTTTCTTTTGCGGGAACACAAGTACAGTGAAACGTCTCTAAAGCGGACAGACACGGGGAATCAAAAACTGTCCGTTATAGAGAGGTATCCGCCTTGCACAGGTTACAGTATTTGCTATTTAAATTATTGAGCAATGTCATATGCAAACAAAGGAGTATGCACTGATGAATTAAGCAATTACACTGTAGGAATTTAACTAAAATCTTACTTGGATTACCCTCCGCCGTCTAAATTATACTTGATGTTCAGGGTACAGCTTAGAAACAATATTTTATAATTCATTGCACTTTTCGTCTATCAATACTACGCATTGCACCTTTCCTCTGATTGTGATTTTTTAAAAGAGAGAGTGACAGAGAAAAGCAAAAATGCACCAAAACTTAGATATTGGTTATTATTTATGTGCAATTTTTTACTTCATACGGCTATCTCTCTTCTGTCTCCTCTTTGATCTCTTGTGCCGCTCATTTGCTATTTTACCATCCTCCCTCCAATCATATTGTTTATCCCGAAATGCACGAAAAATGTCCAGTTCCATCAGCGTTACAATATTTTTTCGGGCTGTAATTACGAACTGTGGAAGTTGATTTGCCAGTCATTCTATATGACTGTCGACATGTTGACAATCTGAGGATATCGCTTTGAAAGTGTCACTTATACGGAGGTAAATATTACCTACAAACGACAGAAAACACTATCCTTGACCGCAATACAGAGTGCCCGCCTTAGAGAGGTTTGCAAATAAGTTTCTTCTAAAATCTATGTTTACGGATTAGAAAATAAATGTCCGTTAAAGAAGGTGTCCGCTTTATAAAGGTGTCCGCTACTAGAGGTTTCACTGTATATCTAATCTATATAAAAACAGAGAAGTAATATTTTTTCTTCGTAAAAGATAATGGTAACATGAAGTATAAACACCTATAATTGTGACTGACATGATAGAGAACACTAGACTTTCAAATAAACGTACATAGGAAATAAGTTATGTCTGTAGTAGTACTGCTATTTTAATATTGCAGTATATATCTTCATAGTCACTCTCTGCGTAAAATGTATGAATGAAAAATAAATTATTAACTTTCTAAACAAGCAGCTCAGTTTCTAAGCGCAGGACATACGGTTTTCGATAAGATGGCTCCGAACAACTGAACTTAATGCCTACAGGGATATAACCCGTGAGCATGCCCATGGAAAGAGAGTGGTCTAATCTCTCAACTGCGGCGAGGTAATACTTTCCATTGCCATTATTTTCACCCTTGTGAGCTAGGATCTCATTCGAAAGTTCCTGGGTTCGTAACAAGCGGCCGACCAACTTTACTGAGGTCTTAGAGTTTATCCTTAACCACAACAATGTAATGAAAATTCGAGTTTGGGGCTAGCTAACGCCTTCCCGAATACTTTGCGTTACATTATTCCGGCCAGAATGATAGATGCCACACACCAGAACTAAAATTCAAATTGTAACCACTTTCACAATCATTATCAACTCCAATTGAAATGAAAATGTACTTATATTGTAATATCAGGTGTTTAATAATTTAAATTTATTTCTT
Organism: Lepisma saccharinum; assembly: GCA_022664845.1. Classification (NCBI taxonomy): domain Eukaryota; kingdom Metazoa; phylum Arthropoda; class Insecta; order Zygentoma; family Lepismatidae; genus Lepisma; species Lepisma saccharinum. Next base: position 8,876 of record JAGDQP010053157.1, on the reverse strand, counting down.
CGAGATATATATTTTTGATTTCTTGAAATATTTAGTTTACTTGATTGTCTGCTAAATTTTAGCTACATATTTTGTTCTCACTCTTTCATTAGCTTCCTTCTGTAAACCTTTCGCATTCTATTGAACAACACCATCAATCTCTTCAGAGAGTAAGGAATGAAAGAAACACTTATATAGATCTTGAATATTTCTGTATCAAATAACAAAGACTGAGCGAGAAAGTAGCTGTACAATAAATCCAAATATCAGCAAATCAAAATCAGTGTTCATGATACAAGATCACATAACAGAGAGATTGAAATTTTCTACAGAAGTGTTCTATTTAAAACGGACACTTGCAATCATTCATGCTTTGTTTTTTCCTGATCTTAAGTTTCATAATATGTACATAACATTTGTGATTATGTTAGTAAAGGATGAAACGATAGAAAAAATTGTGTTATTCAAAGAACGACACTCCTCGGAAACGCCCTTCTTGCGCCAAGTCAGTTATCTTAGCTATACTGTATACGCATAAATGTTGGTAATCAAATCCACTGTTTTCATGATTGTTAGTATCAGTTCTAACTCTTTGTATATAAACCACATAAGGAAATCACGGATGGAGCGGGTAGACGGCCAACGGACTGTGGCCGGCTAGTTGCGGGGAGGGGTAATTGGGCGGAATGATTGAAAACCCCACCATTTCGCGACACCAGGTGGCATGCCATCAGTAGCATTACCATATCCAAAGTATTCCCCGCCAATTGTCCAACATATTGGCAGTCACTTGATGGGAAATGCAGTAGCAAAACCTTAGTCCCAACCCTTTCCCACCCGTGAAACCAGGGATAACCAGTACACAGACGTTGAACCATAACAAAACCCATTTGTCCTACCAGCAGCCCATACTTGGACCACTGGATACCCAACCAAATTCTCACCTACATGCCCACTACCCAAAAAAGCTGAATCCCCAACTATTCGCCCACAGAAGGCCCATACGTTCCCCAGTTCATATGCCACTGGCTATTAAAAGTGAGTGCACTTTACCTGCCTGTATTGTAAAATATGTCTAAGCTTACTGCAATTTATATCGTTATTAGAATAATTTCATACTCCCTTGCCAATTCTCAAGGATTGTAGATTTGCATAAACGCATTCGCGTGATATTTGGTTGGATTCAATAAAATTAAGAAGTAACGAATAGTTAAATAGTTTTAAGAATTTTGAAATGCATTCAATTCACTAGCATGGTTCGTTAAATTAGTAAAGTTATATGAAGTTCATGAAATGCCACGTGAAAGTGTTGTCTCTAAACTATAACCCGTGAAAATTCGCAGGGAATATTAAATTATTCGAATTACGATATAAGTTGCAGTAAGTTTAGACATATTTTAAAATAGAGACTGGAGAGAAGTGAAGATGAGACCTGAATTTTTCCCATCACCTGTAACACCCCGAAGAAATTATACTCAATTGAGTTAATCAACATCACATTTAGTTTGTCTTCACACCATCAGCACATTTTTGTCCTCTTCGCTGTCGATGTTCGACGGTAACTAGACCGACACAAGAAAGTCACTGAAGCCACATATTTGAACATAAAGGAAGGCTACAATGAATTTCAAGTCTATGGTCCAAGTTTCCCATTGTCGTTTGGCATCGCCGTCTCCAATGATTCATCGCTTGCTTACGTACGGTCCTTGCCGTCATCTGTGTTAACCTTCTCCTGCCGTAATATGATGTATTCATTTAAAAAAAACGTAATATCGAAAAATGCGAAACACAAAAACATCAGGTTGCCATATTCCTTCACCAACATTCTAGATGCCATTAACATTTCTTCGGATGCGGCTTCACTGTAGTAACTTTGAAGTCACCTAGACTAAGAGAGCAAAATTTACCAAATGCCGATAGATTGGATTTGCAATCGAAAGGTCTTAGGAACGATTCTAGCGGCCGTTCATCTGACTGAGATTTCTCAGTTACACCTGGCAAAAGCTGGAGTGTTACAGCTATGGACTAAAGTAGTGACATGGTGTGTTATAATTTTGTGATCTGAAATTCCCTGAGTTTTCGCGGTTTTCCTTCATGATATTTGTTTTTAATTCCCTGAGTTTTTAGTACAGTGGAACATGTAAATAATATGCAATGACATTTCTTTTAATCCTACTGCGACCAGGTCCAAGCATGTTGCATATTATTCGTATTTCACAAGTAAAAAATCTTGAAAACAGAGGATTTGAACACATTTAAAAATCCGCTCAGCAGTGGGAATCGAACTCACAACCTCCGCATTGCCGGGGTGTGCTATTACCAACTGTGAACAGGTCCATCTGATAGAGTTCTTTAAGCTTCCCTCGTAAATTAAAAATTTCCCTGCGTATTCCAGATTTACAAAATTCTCTTAGTATTCCAGATTTTCCAGGGTTATAGACAACCTGAGGGATCTGTATCAATAACTGACTTTCTTCGTGCCGAAATTAATATCGTCTATTGCAACAGATAAGCATAATTCCATGACACAGTTATATGAGAAATATTAAACTCATAAGTAGGCAAACAAGGTTGACATAAAACAAAAGTTTCCAGCGGCAAAAATAATAAGTAAAAAAACCCACATATTTGTATAGTGTCCTCGTTTTATTCCACAGACCGATTGCTGCCCAATGGGACTTATTAAACCTAATTCTAAATTTTATTTGTTGATCTTGTAATTTGAAGGAGACTTTGATGAGAATTTCGGAAATACTGAGAAAAGACATGCGTCAAAACTGTTACTCATAGCTGTACCTACAAACTATTCCCTTGCCTATTAGATTCCGACATCCTCTCTCCTACCTGTCTCCACCTGAGCCTGAAATGCCAACAGGACACAAATAAATTCAATTTCATTCGAATCAAAAAAATATAAGACAGGATAAACAAGAAGAAATTGAGACAAGAATCATTATGGAATTGTTACAAATTGAGCAAACCTCAACATCAATGGTTAATGTTGATGCACAGACCAGGGCTGCCCAGTTCTGAGAATGACAGGTAGCTCAAGGAAACACTCAAAATGTTAAGCAAGTACATTTTGAGCCATGATTACGCTATTTATATTCCTTCTGCTCTGTTTCAAATATTAAAAATAACAATATTTCCCTTCGCTTTTAGCAGTTGCCAATAATTCAGCATATCATATAATATAGTAATAAAGTAATGAAATTCCTTACTACGAAAAAAAAATAAGTGAAACGTGAATTTCTGATTTTCACTCAGTTTCTGAACAGTTATTCCTATCAGCACTGCATGTGATGTTAAGAATTTTAGACAAGAACTTTTCCAACAATATGCATTCGAACCTAAATATTCACAACAGAAGAGTTCAACGTCTGTGTATTTGGAAAAGCACTTAAACGAACTACCGAGCCGCCGTAGCTCAGTGATAGAGCGCTGGCAAAGCATTCGGGGGGTCATGGGTTCGATCCCAGCGGCCGACCATTCTGACTGAGGTTTTCCAGTGGTTTTCCTCAATAACTCCAGGCAAATACCGGTATGGCAGTTTCAACATAGGCCGACACATTTCCAAACCCTTTCTTCTCCCCTATAGAGGCCTCCGCCTTAGATGACTAAATGCCATGAATAAAAGTGAAATTCATGAACATTTGTCTCCTGTTTTTTTATTACACTTGGCATTGAACGCACCCGAAATATTAAAACAGAAGTCCATTTCTAGTTAAAGAATTCAGTTCAGCTCAGGTCAACCAAAAAAATCTAAAAACTGCTGTGTTAATGTAATGCTTACAAGTGTTTGTAAAGCAAAAAGAATCAGGCCTGAAAGTGTGATATGAGAGTGAAAATATTGTAAATTCAAGAAGCAGCCAGAACCTGGTTACAATTCCGGCTGGATGATGTCACCGCGGATTAATCTTCGACGCATCATTTACCTTAATTACAATTTGTAGTCGTAAATAAAGTCCAAAATAGCAGAGAAATATATTTTCGGACTTCAATTAAAAAAAACTTTCGCAGAAAGGATCGTCTCCTAGTTTCAGGGGCGGTATACTGTACATATGAAGACTTACACAGACATCAACAAGTACGTTTTATATAACAATTTATTCTTCAGCAGTCATACCTAAAGTTGAACAAATTTAATCTAAACAAATAATAAAGAGTTTATATCAACATTTCTATCGAAGTCCCTCTTAATATAAACCTTTATTTCTAAATCCCCTTAAAAATCCAATGGCTGCATTTGCGCACGCGAAACCCCTGGTGGGGACCCCAGCTTGTGAATAAATAACACCCATTTAGATACTTTTTTCGTAAACTGTTACAAAACAGTTGAATAAACTTACTTTAGACTGCTATTTTCGACAGGTTTTTGGATATAGGAGTCATGACTGCTATCATACTTAGGAGAAATATATATTTTTTAAATTGTTATTTTAAGTACATATTTTAAAAGATATTTGTCTATTGCAGTGATCATTGTTATCACTGTTACCATAAAGTAGCAACTCATACAAGACGACGCTAACAGACAAGATTACTACAAATGGAATTGTATTATTTTCATTTCTACTAAATCATTCTGAACCCAACTTTATTTTTGCTAACCTAATAGGGATGAAATTTAGTCTGGGAATGCAACATAAATTTATAAGATGTTTTATTTTTTTCATTATTTTCTTTGTTAGGTGCGATTAGGTTCGTCTGCCCCTTGATATGGAACTTCAGCACGTAATCGTTCTTGTGTTATGCGAAACAGATTTATTATGTTCTTTTAATAATATTCAGACACACTTTGAATTTATCTTAAAAGTCAGAATTAGATGAGATTTGAGTATTTTATCCCAGGTAGGGTCCTACGATGGAAAATCTGAAAGGAAGGTTCTAGTTCCATGAAAACACTGCATAATCTACCGGATAATCTACTAACATACCTAGGATAAAATACCCAACACTTCTCTATATCTAACTTGATAAAATGAATTAAAAGCATAGCATTTCAAATGTTTGCATTTGGTTAAAAAAACACATACATATATATTCTCATTACGCAACAACGATTAGAGGTTGTAGTTCGATATTGAGAGACCAGTCGAACCTAACCTCACCTAGCCTTACCTAAGCTATCCTAACCAAAGAACATAACAAAAAAAAATGTTTAAAAACCTTATAAATCTATGTTGGCCCCCTATACGGAATTTGATTCGAAGTACTTATTACAGTTACATAACATAATTTTTGTAAACTGTTATCTTCAACAGCCAATTGTATATAGCAGGTACCACTGTTACCATAAGGCAATGGCAATGGTCAGATTGTAGTTAAATGGTGTACCCTTCTTTCATGCAAGAGTGGGTCGATGGGAAGACTAAGTATATATTATGTAATTATTAGCTTTATTGTTTCAATATAACTAACCAAAAATTAACATCATTTTCAAAACCTAATCAGTTCTACATAGGGTGTCGCAGTTGCCTAGATCCTTCCCAATATCTCAGTGTAAGCACCATTAAGGTATCTGCCTAATGTGTCTGATGGGAAAATCTCATACAAAATAAGGGTCACTGCTAACGTTCCTGGTACCATTCGTTTACTTTCTCAACACTCCGTACTATGTTCCTTGTACATTGTTTGGTATTTTGCAAACATTTCAATACCGTTGCAAAAGTAGGCATTTATTGACGTTTGGCACACGTAGTGTATTACTGTAGGGGCTGGTAGATTATGCTAAAAGTAACATGAATGCACTGTAACTTTTCAATCCTTATAAATTGCCAAAAGTGAAAGGAACACATTGCATGCCCTTCTTACATTTTGCCCACTAGTTGAAAACATTCAAAATAATAATAAAATGAATCAGTCAAAATTTTACAATAAATTAAATTCATAGCTATATTTATCACATACCTCACGTACATATCTATTGCGGAAGGGCTACTAGAGCCTATCCAAAACGAATTAGTAAATTATATCCTGTTTTAACACATATACAGCATCATATTTTTCATCCTTCATTCCCCGTGCCGCGCTCTTGTAACTTCAGTTGTCTTTTTCTCCTGACTTGTATATTTCACTCACTAAAAAAATAACTACGCGTCTGCGCCAAACTAATGGTGTGTTAAGCATGGGCGTAACATTTGGCCAGCCTACACAATGCGAATGTTCCCCGACACCTATCGGAAAAGAATCGGGGTAAATTGGTTAGACACCTGTGAGCTGGAAGACATAGGATGTGATTTCGTCTTTCTGAAACATACTGTACTTAAGCAATTAAATGTCTACGATCATTTTTAACTAAATAATTATTTCTTTCTTCCAAACGTCAGCGACTCACAACCATGGGCCAAGGGTAGGAGGTCACTCATTTGTCCCTAAGTTGCGACAGTCTTCACCTGACTCACTTGTGAGGCGGCAAAAACCGGCGGCCAATTCCTCATGAGAATGTCTTTGTATGCTGTTAGCAAACCTCCGCCTTTTTTTAAACGTTTCTTAATTATTTTTTTTTATTATCAGTTATTTTGTGTTAGGTGAAGTTTTAAGTTCCTCATTGACTTACATGAGATTAGGGTTTGGGTTTGTGGAATCCCCACCCACCAACTTTCTCTGTCATATTTTATTTTTATAGCAAAAGTTTTGAATTAATTTGATCAGTTCGTTCTCATAATTCAAGTATTATTGTACTGCATCAATATCTCTGTTTTCCACACTTTGTTCTGCATTTTGTCTTTTGGTCGACTGGGTCTAGAATTTCTACTCTTCCCACAATTCTCTTCTTGTAATCTCTAGGAATAAATGCACTTCTGATTGATATTAAACTCTTCCTTTTATTTTGTTCTTTATCTCCAATTCTTTACCGACAAACACTATGACTTATAATTTGTGAGCTTTTTAGGGCAATCGGATGTTGCTCGTTTGCGTACATTTAATCATGACTTTTTGGTAGGTTTATCAAACGAATGCATTCCCAAACGTCTGTTAGGTTTATTCCTTAACGTAGCGTTCAAGAAATTAATCCTCTTTGGCTAAACTCAAATTTAAACTCACGTCCTTATGCAACGGTTCGTGCGGTAGGGAGAGACGGTGGTGACTACCGGTTCTCCGCCACTGAAGAAATTCGTTGTATACCTTCGTCAACTTAGCTTTTCATGAAGCCTTCAAAGATGCCGTCTGTGTCAAGGGTGACGCGTCACAGAGATCGGCACGCCGCAAACCCTCACTTCACCTTCAGTGCGAAAATCTTCGTGAAATAAATTTTACCCTAAAATTTATAAGTTACTTCATACCTTAAAACTAGGGGGAAACTGCAAAATTATTTACCAAAAAAGTCTAATGGCAATAATTTCAATTTCATTGTTATGTAAAGTAGCGAAAA
>JAGDQP010053156.1:2725-13621 GCA_022664845.1 Lepisma saccharinum | reverse complement strand
TATCTATTTCTGAAAGAAGAAATTTCAGCTAAAGACATGCGACAATCTTTTTGGACATAGAACTGTACATGGAGGTCAGTCTGGATGTTTCTGAAGCTGAACTCGGTTTCTCCCTCTCCGTTTCCATTTCGTTTATTACAAATTAGCCAATACGTTGCATTAACGATTCGGTCTGATATTTGCCACTAGATCAAGCGGTCTGGGTTCAGGAATTTAGAATCAGAATTCTGTTCTGAAGCAATTCTAACGAAATTCACTTGAAAGTTATGGAAAAATATGTCTTCTGAACCTCAAACTGCCGTTATATCAGTCCGCGCTTCACATAGAAAACTGCGATCTTTGCGAATCAAATAAATTTCAAATCAACGAGCCTTTAAGACGCAAAAGGTTCCTTGATTCTACAGAAATCTACAAGTGCTACGCCAATATTGCGCTTTGGAATGTTTGCCGATGGCTGCATAATCTCCGGCAGATGAACACTTTGTTTCCTTGTTTCAAGGTGAAACTGAACGAGGATTAATGAAAGTCTTTGCTGAAAAGTTACTCGTAAAAAAGATAAAATGAATTTGGTGGGCGGTAACAGACCTATAGGAAAAGTTACCCGTGTACTGCAAGAAACATGTTATTTGGACTATACTTCAGAGTCATTTTACTCAACAAACCCATCTTCTATAGGAGAATATTATAGATTTCTCGTATAATAAATTGATTATTTACTTTTTATTATTATATTGCATATTCTATATCTTAAAGAATTCAATTCGAAACGTAATTTACTTCCTTACTTACCCAGTCTGGAGGAGCAAAATTGACAGCCTCTGCAAAATTATACCCTTGATTAAATCCACAATGGTAAGCTCTTGGGAATGTAATGACGAACTCTCCAGCTTGTTGATCAGTCCTAAATACTGGAACACCTGAAATACAACATAAGCATCGGTCTCCACACGTAGTTCAATATACACTGTTCTATACGCCACTTTGGTAAATAAAGACTACATTCCTTTCGGATGAATTAACCTATAATTAAAATTCCACGAACATCCATGCTCCAGCCGGGTTGTGAACCCGGGATTGTGAAAAAAGAGCATACTGCATTGGGCTATTCACAGCAAGGGAGGAAAGCAAAAGTACGCTCTGGAGTGAGTGGTGCTTTTCTAGTTCTGTTTAGTATATCGTCGCTCCAATGGAAAACTCACGACAGTGCAAAAGTTGGATTTCTGAGTTATGAATTGTTCTACAGTTTCGTCTAAAGTTTAATGAGGGGAATTATACGAAATATGAAGACCAAAGAAGACAAGTATTTTCAACTTTGGTAAAGTTTACTTCTTTATGTGGGCCAGTCTAGTAACTTTGAACTTCGGCCACTCACGATTCGCCTTTAGCTGTTAAAATCCACACCCATGCCTGGACTCGAACCCAGGACCTTCGAGCCGATGGCCTACCGCCGCAGACCGCTCGGCCACCCGGCCGGCACAAGTACCAGTATTTTCAAAATATACTGCAAAGATTTTAGTGCAGTTTCAGATTTTTAAAGGAGTTATGGCCTTTCAAAGTCGAACTTCGCAAAAACAGATTTTTGCACTTTCGTGAGTTTTCAATTGGAGCGACGATATGTATTTTTACTGAGTGTTATTCAGTGAACTATTTTTGCTCGAAGTCTTTCCACAAGGATGTTTGGAAGTGTGATGAAAGATACATCTTTCTTTCTGGAATTGCCTGTATTCACATTACACTTAATAACAAAATGCATTCAACTTGTGATCTCGCAAAATAGACCTGTAAAAAATTACTCCTTCCACCCTTAGTGCCTCTTCCTACTTTATGGAGAAAATTTAGACCCTGGACCTACCATGTCTAATATTAGTAACAATTTCCTTATATACTGCTGCAACCAACAGAGTTTGGAAAATAAACTTACCGATGTGCTATAGCTTGAGCGAACTAATGGATTCTGACTGCTTAGTAGTGACAGAATTACGGTTTAAGGATTCAGTCAGTGATAACATTTACCGTTTGCAGACTATTTCGCTTGTCATAAACGTGAAAGAGGACGTTCTGGTGGTGGAGCGCCAGTATGCAAATAACAAAAGGCCCAGCACGGTAAGACAATGTCAATTGATATTGTCAGTCATTGTCAATCATATGGATTGAAGTCGCCATAACCAAATATCGATACAGCAAAACAGCCCGCGATCAGTACTAGAAGAACGTCATGATGAGACTGGAATCTTTTTTATCAGGTGACACATGGTGTCATGGACGCAAACTATATTTTTCACTGATTGTGCCTACAACACAACAACAAGCATCACACACGTACAAATACTAATTTGGACTATGTGCTCTAAGCCCGCAATTAATAACAAGTGCTTGCTATCTGTTGTTATATAAGACTTATGGTTAAGTAATACGATGCTAGGATTGTTTAATCACAGTCTGTAGAAAATAGCTTTTGTTTTTCATTGTAAAAGAGACTAATTCATGGATATTTAAGCCTTAGCAGACCATTAATACGACGATCAAAGCTGATCAAAATGTACTTCGTGTATTTAGTGAAAAACATCAGCTTTATTAGAGAACTACAACGTATGCAAATATCGCATTAATTTTACTTTATAGTAGTTAAGTCTGACTTCTTCATAATCTTTTATTAGCGGAGAAAATTATATTTCAAATCACAAACTTTGTGTTTAACATGTCCATATCTTGGCTCGTCAATATGTTTGCTGTTCCGTTTCGTACTTGTGTACAAAGATGAAATGTTTAATGTCTCGTGACGAATTACTCCAAAATGCTCCGCAGCTAAAGAAGTTTGGGAACAGCTGAGACAAAACGAACGAAGATTTTTCCTCTACTTCATATGGTTTCTTATGAAGAACGTGAATTTTATTAATGGCCTTTAAGCATTTAAGCCTCAGGCCGGGATAGGGAAATGGAAAGGATGGGGGAAGGTTTCGGCCAGGGTCTAAGTGAAGGTGCCATCCCGGGGTTTCTTATGAAGAGAAATATCGTTTAAGAATTAACGAAAAGTTTAATGAACGTGGGATAAAAAGAAACTTCGCATCGGAATTTAGCGTTTGTTCCCGTTTTTCACGTTGCCAGGGATTACGGATGTTCCTACTTCGAAGTACAAACTCTATTCCTCTCTGCTACGGTGGAGGTATACTCTCGATAGAATATATCTCGGGAACTTACCATTCACTTTTTATTGAACTTACATTTTATGGGCCAGACAAGCAGCTATGGTATGAGCAAGTCACTTGCCTGAAAAATGACATATGGCAGATGTAGGCACCGTTACCTGTCTTGTTCACACACGTAAATTAAATAGAAAATTAAATACTAAGTTCCCGAAATAAATTTTTCGTGAAAATACACTGATCCTGAATTTGTATCAATGCAAGAACGCAATCATCTACTTTAAAACGAAGCCTAAGGAAGAGCAAGAGTAAGAGTTAAAAAGAAATATAAAAAAATAAGAAGAAAAATGGGTCAACATTTATCAATAATGATATTCTACGTAATGTTGGCAATAAAAATACTTTTGCTTCTTTTTGTTGCGTGAAAAAGGAATACAAATATTCTTGAATGATAGTTCGCAGTCCCCCACGTTAGGAATCATTGACGTAATACATGAAAACTCTAATTTCAACAAAACTGCTTTTTCTCGAAAAGTAAATGTTCAAGTGAGTACGGACAGCTAGACTAGTTACGTCTAAAGCGGTAAAAACAAGGAAAAAATCGAAGAAAAGCAAATTTCGTTTTTTTTTAAAAAAAAAACATAACTCACGCAAAATTTGCGTTTTAATGGCCACTGCGCGTTTCATCGGGTTATAAATACACTAATTTGTGGTTGAAGAAGAAAAAAACACCAGGAGAAACAAGTACGGCTTTTTTCAAGTATTCCTTTCATCGCTTGCCCTCGAAGTAAAAACTGAAAAAAAAGCAAACTTCAGCTTTTTCTCCGTCCCGGAGTATATGCAGATAAAGTTTTAAACATTCCTTTACTTTGCTATGTACCTTTACACAACTGAGGACTTGAAATGGAAAACCATGTAAGTGCCACAATCGAAATTTTACATGGGAGAGGAAAACGGAAGCTTTCTCCGCCTTGAACACACGTAACTACATCATCTTCCGTCGCGATTTTCAACTATTTGCAATGGTCTGGAAACTTTTAGACTTTTGCATGTTGCTAGGTTTGGCAATTCAAACACTAACATCGAAAACGCGATTTTTGGATTTGTGGCACTTACATGGTTTTCCATTTCAAGTCTTCAATTAGCTCCCTAGTTTTTGCTTTTCTCTTCACAGTTGCTTAACCAGTCCAAGTAATTACTACAAATTTTAAATAGATTTGCAAGTTTTCATCAACTATTTTGTTGGTAATTTGTTTACAATCATTATTCACTAAACGTACACAAAATATTTGGTAAAAATTAACTGTTGGTAACATCGTACCTGCATCCATTATAATATTAGGATTCATCACAGTTACTAACTGATGAAGAAGATCAGGTTGCGAATGGAACAATTCTGGTGCTGCGGATTTCATGGCTATTTCAAAATTTTCAGCTTCAAAACCGGGAACGCCGTACCATGTTTTCGGCTCACCCCTACGAAAAAAACGAAAACAAGAAGTTAAGAAAATCTGCAAATTATATACAAATATCAACTATTGTCTACGACAGTACATGATAAATTTAGTTGGAGACAGAAGTAAAGCATATTGGAATTTTGGAGAATGATTTTGGCATTAAATTTGAGGGGGAGGTAATATATCAATTAAGAGGCTCCAAGGTTACATACTGCTAAGAAAGAGAGATAATTGTGTGGTTAAAAATAAAAGACAGGGATAACCGCAGCATTATCGGTGACCTTTTCTAGATTGTAGGTAAAAAAGGGAAAATTTAAATAATTCGTTATACTAAAAAAAAAACCTATTATAATTCCCAAACGAGAAAAATAAATTACACAACATTAAAAAAGATATTCTTATAGTAGATTCAAAGCTTAATCCACAAACACACTATTCAAAATGTAAGCAAGCCCAGTATGAATAATTCGAGAAGTGAAGGTTCGCACACAATGACCTTCCTATGAGAAACTATTTTCTCTACAGTCATTATGTAATGAAATCTAAAAAAAATTAAGGAAATAAATGAGGTCGAAATCTGGATAAAGGAATTGAACAATTTCAAATCACCAGGAATAGACAATATCCCCGTCGAACTAATTAAAGCGGTAGGAACGGCACTAATCAAGGAACTACATAAATTGATAAGTGCTAAATGGAGAAAGGAGGAGCTTACAATGGAATGGAAACCCTCAATAATAGTTCCGATTTACAAAAAAGGCGATAAATCTGACTGTAATAATTACCGTGGAATCCCATTACTCCCAACATGTTACAATGTACTGAGTAATATATTACTAATTCGCCTTAAGCGTATACGCAAATGAAATAATTGGAGATCACCTATGTGGATTTAGAAGAAACAGATCCACGTTGGACCAGATTTTTCGCCTTGAGACAAATCTTAAGAATAAATGGGAATACAATGGGACTGTTCACCAGATATTCATTGATTTTAAGAAAGCATGATTCTATGAAAAGGGAAAAGTTATACAGTATCCTGATACGATTCGGAATTCCGAAAAAGCTTCAACTAGTGAGGATGTGTCTCAGCGACCCCACAAGCTGAGTACGGATACGTAATAATATGTCAGATAGTTTCGAGATTCGCAGCGGATTCAAATAAGGTGATGCCTTGTCACCGTTACTGTTTAACTTTGGGTTAGAATTGCGATTCAGAAAATAAAAGAGGGCAAAAAGGGACTAATGTTGAACGGCTTGAAAGAAATGCTCGTATACGCGGATGGTGTAGATTTAATAGGGGATGATATAGATGCACTACAAAGCAACACCCATGTCTTAGTAGAAGCGTACGATGAGATAGGTTTACAGATAAACATAGAGAAAACAAAATACATGATAAACCGGAACAACTGGGAATGAAGGAAATAGATATATAACCATTAAAAATGATAACATAGAGAAAGTAAACACATTTAAGTACTTGGAAGCATATGTAACAAGCAAAAACAAGGTCCATGAAGAAACGAAGTCGATTAGTATCGGGCAACGTATGTTTCTATTCAGTCCTGAAAGTCGTATTCTTGTGATTTATATCAAGGAAGTTGAAACTGAAAATATACAGAACGGTTATTCTGCCGGTAATACTTTACGGCTGCGAAAGTTGGAGTATGACCCTAGCAGATGAACATAAATTACAAGTGTTGAAATTAACACAGAAAAATTTACAGCCGTCGCGATCGGGACTCCAACTCACATCTCCCAGTTGCCGGCTAGGTATGCTACCATTACACCACCACGGCACGGTCCATTCTGTGTATATGGAGTGTTCCTATCGCCTAGGCTCTCTCCCAACTCCTCCCTGCTGGTTACGAGGCCCAGGCACCCCACCCTACTCATGCGGAGATTTTTAGTTGAGGAATCTTTTTCTGCTATCAGGCAGTACGAAAGAATATATGTTATTACCTTTTTCACAAATAACCTTGTGTATTGTAAAGAAGATCCGGGTTCGAGTCCCGGTCGCGGCGGATGTCACTTTTTCTATGCTAATTTCAACATTTAGCATACACAACGTTATTTGTGAAAACGGTAATACATAAATTACAAGTGGTCTAAAATAAGGTCTTCAGAAAGATATACGAGCCGAAACGTGACGACTGGGGAATGGAGGAGATTGCATAATGAAGAACTTCACGGACTTTACGATTCACCCAATGTTGTAAGAATAATGAAATCACGACGATTAAGATTATATTCCGTCTTGGTTTGAAAGCCGGAGAGATAGAGATCTTAGGAAGACCAAGACGTCGTTGAGATGACAATATTACAAGAGATCTTCAAGAAGTAGGTGTCGGTGATGAAAATGACTTGATCTTGCAATGAATAGAATGCTATGGCGAACATTTGTTACTGCGGCGATGAACTTGCGATTTCCATAAGCCATAGAGTAAGTAAGTAAGTAAGTCAGTCAGTCAGTCAGTCCGGGAACTCTGAACTCAACTGTGTGCAAAAGTTTGCCTCAATCTGATACACCAAAATATACATCAGTTGCACTGCCTCTGAGCTTTTAAACTCGTATAAAAATGTCAGCTGCACTTCCTTTTCCGTCACACACACATTCCTGCACCTGATCAGAACACACCACTTATTCGGCAAATCTTCCACTACAGAATGTGCTGATTCCAACTGAGATCACATGCCTCTGCTATTCCGTACGTCTGACTATTCTACCTTTCCCAGTATCGAAATGAAAAACAAAACTGTAATAAAAGGCACATGAAAAAAAAAAAAAGTTTAAATAATACAAGACAATATTTCAGACATGACCTCTCCAAGATTCAAATTGGATATACATTTGAGAAAAAGAAAGACGTAGTGTAGTTTCGGAGTTAGGCGCCCAAGATTAGCACGGCATCATTATAACTAACGTAGTATCTCAACAAATATTGACGTAAGCCGTGTCAGCTAGCAAACACTAGTCAAAGTTGTAACGAAAGGCTAAATATGAGCAATGGTTAACATTGAGGAGTGCATCTTAGATAGGATTCTTCGCAAGAGTTCATTGTAATGGAATTGACGATGAGCAGTAAACAGACATAACAATCACCTCTTAGCTGCACTTGTCAATTATAAACTTAGCTCACATAGTTCGATTGTCATATGCTAAGCCAACACGGTTTACGTCATTATTTGTTGATATATTACGTCATGTGACAATGCCGCGTTAACACTGGACACCTATAGGTACGAAACTACGGAATTCCTGACAAAGCTGGACAAAATCAACTTTCATCCTTGTACTATAGAAAATACATTCCTAAAATATTGCAATCCCCTTCTGAAACAAAATGCACATTATTAAATAATCAAAATTGTTTGTTAGAAAAAAAATATTAAATATTCCTATTCCTGTAGAAATACAAAATTTAATACTTACGGGAATGAAAAACTACCAGTCTCACAAACGCAATTTAAAAACAGAGCTCACAAATGAAACTAATCAATTCACTCGCCGAGTTCACGCTTCATGTTATTTACTGACAGTTCCACTACCTTCGATTCTACTCACAATCGCGAAGATTCCGGTCTCCTGATAGCATCTCACACACAAACATTTATTTTAATAAAATAGGTTGGCAACACTGACAACGGAGCTGCGTAGGGACGGGAACCGCCACAGCATTTTTCTAATGTTACGTTTAGTGTGGAAACGTAAAACGGGATGAAACTAATTTGATTTTTTAATAATAGGTTGGCAACAGTGACAACTGGAGTGCTTGGAGACTGACAATCATTTTCAATTGTGCGTAATAATGTTTTGCCAAATTTCGTGCGGATACGTAAATCACTGTGGGACCAATTTGAACGATTATTTTGAAATAGGTTGGCAACACTGAAAACTGGGGTGCTTGGGGACGGGGACAACCACAGTAGGACTAATTTTATATTATACCAATTTTGCTGCATATAAGAATGGAAGCAATTTGAACAATTGCATTAAAAAAATGCTTTGGCAACACAGACCCAATGTACTAATCAAGACTGTTCCGACGGCTCTGAGCTAGTCAAAGCCAATACCTTTCCAATGAAACCTCAACCACCTGCCTATAACTTGTTTCGTCAATTTTTTTTACAGACGGACTGCGCAGTATTATAGGTCCCTTTTTGTTAACTACGCCAACACAAGACCTAAAACGGTGTTACACAATTAGATATTTTGTAATCTCTAGTGAGGATGTGTTGTGAAAATCATTTCATCTAACAAATTATCCATTTCCCGAAGATAATTGAAGACGTGATTCGGGAAAGGGCCCAAGTCCATGAAATGATTTTTTTTTCAGGAGACACGAAAAACGTTCTAACAGTGGTACCGTGGAAGTTAGCAAAATTATTTTTCTGTTGAATAAATGTCATTGTGTTCTCAACACTGCTGGAGAGAATTTTGCAAATTGTACTACATACATGATTACATGTTGTACAATTAATTCTTGAAAAAATATTTTTTGGGGCTCTTCTCCGAATCACAACTGCCGATTTGAATTCCAACTTGGCCTCTTGAAAACATAAAGACTATTTTGGAATAAAAATGCAAAAAATCAACCAAAACTGGTAAAACCTGAAATGGTGGCCACTCAAAACTAACAGACAGCAGTGATACATGGCAGTACCCAACACAAATCATTGATCACAACATTTCTACGTACTTCTAAGATTACACGTAGTGTAAGTGTAGCCTTAGAAAGCTGAAACTCTGTAAAATTCAATTAAATTGCATTTTGAATTTAATAAACGTCATGGCTTTTATAACATCGCTTGGCTGACGTAATAGTGGATCTCAAAACCCGGCTGTAGCTCAGTTGGAAGAGCGTTTTCGTAGCATTCGGAAGGTCCTGTATTCGATATCAGCGGCCGACCACCCTGAGTCTTTTCTCGTTTTTTTCTGTCACATCAACCAAATGCCTTGATAGTACCTCGAGCTTATGCTCTGGCCGACTCCTTCCCCATCTTTTTCCTCTACCTTATCCCGGCCTGTCATAAGTAAAATTCAAAATTCAGTTCTCAGCATTTTATAGTGTCAATTTCATGAATTAGTTTGCTCATTTTGTTTGGGTTATTTAATTTATATTATATGGACTGAACAGGCAGCTATGATTTAAGCACATCACAAGCCTGGGATTTCGTGACAAATGTGGGACTTGGGCTACTTTCCAAATCACATGGATTTTAATGATACGTTTTCATGTGAAAGCAGTAGGACTTGGGACCCTCTTTTTGGCACAGATATCAGCAACTATATAAAGCACCAGAATAAATAAATAAATAAAAAAAAAATGTAAAATGTGGACTTGGCCTTTTTCGAATCAGGTCTTCAATTTACAGTTGCTGATAACAAAAATGATTACCTTTTGTGGTCTTGTCTGCAATGTTGTAAATACTGAATAATTTACAGATATACTTCCTCGCTCTCAGCCCGTACTTAGTCACATGCAGTGCTTGCTATTTGTTGTTCTGAAGGCCTATGGACCGTGCCGCCGTAGCATTTAGGAGGTCGTGGGTTCGATCCCAGCGGCCGACCATCCTGACTGAGGCTTTCCCAGTCATACCAGGCAAATGCCGGGATGACATCTTCAACATAGGCCCTGGCTGAACCTTCCCGCATCCTTTGCCCTCCTCTATCCCGGTCCGAGCCTCAGATGCATAAAGGCCATAAACAAAATTCAAAAATTCAAATTCAAGGTCTGTGGATGAGTAATAAAATGTTAGGATTGTTGTATCACAGAATGTAGGAAGTAACTTTCGTTTGTGATTGTGAGAGAGTACTTCATAAAAAACGCTTAAAATCATGGACATTAAACCTTACCAGAGTATTACTACGATGACCAAAGCAGTTCAATCGGTACGTCACTCACGTATAATTTCGATGAAACTGTTTATATATTTTTAAATAAAGACACGTTACGTGTACGAAGGACACAACTGAAGAGTGGAAATGGCGAACGTTCGAAGCAAATTTGAAATTTTACAGAAGAAGCAGAAAACTGAATACATTTGGCTTCACGTGACGTATGAGAACAGAATGCAATTGTTTTCACCTTCTGATCGAGTTCGCTTTGAAACAAGGATGGGGACAGACGACTGGGTACATCGAACATGCTTGTGGACAAAAGTTTTTCTTTTTAATGGCATTTCCACTCTTCAATTATAATTAAAATTCAAAACTCACCATAAAAGATTTTATATGTTTTTTTCAATGCCATTACTTTCCCACGATTTTCTCAACTCAGCTTAGTCCCTAT
>JAGDQP010053155.1:534-13621 GCA_022664845.1 Lepisma saccharinum | reverse complement strand
TTTATCTTGAATGAAGAGGAATGGGGAAATATATTATTGTACAAAATATATATTATACTGAAAGTGGTATTACTACTAGTGAAAATTAAACATTGTTTTCAAGTAACCAACTGTATAGTTTATTGACATTATGAAAGAAATATAATTCTGAATTGTTGTCATACTAAGATCGTATAATTAATAAATAATGTAAAATAAATTTTCATTAAACAATCAGAAGCAGATGTTGCCATCTGCAGTTCAAATTTCTTAACTTTATTATTATTCCGAGAACAAAGATTTCTCCAAAATTAGTCATAAAACCACGTTCAGCACCGGACCACTTTATGGAAACTCTTGCCGTGGATCGAACGTATTTCTTTTCAGAAGGAGGTTCGAAATTATCTTAAAAATTTATATATATATTTATATATTAGACATTACTGTTGATACTGTTCAAAGTACTTTTTTATGCACGCTGTCCCTACAAGAGAAAAAAACGTTATTTAAAAATATATATTAGCAGTGTATGATAATTTGCTTCGTAGGAGAACCACTAACTACGCGATCTTCAGTTACTACATACATATCGAGTGCCAAATAGAACAATAAATCACGTTAAGCGCCACTTGTATTATTTTGATACACAGCTGGATTTTACTATTGGACCTCGCGTATCAAATTAATACACATGAAAGACCATTGTTCTCTGCAATGTGTATAGAATTATTTCACAATGTTGGTTGAGCTAAGTGTCATTTTTGTTAGGTCTGGTCCGTGGGAAGAAAATATTGAAATGGCCCAGTGATGCAACACTAATTGGATCAGTATTATTTGACCTTATCAATGTAGTCAAGACATGTAACTTTAAAATGGTCCAGTGTTTCCAACTATTAGCAGATTACTGGACCATTTCAATATTTTCTTCCCACGTAGCAGACCTAACAAAAATGACACTTAGTTCAACCCACATTGTGAAGCAATTCTATACACACTGCAGAGAACAATGGTCTTTGATGTGTATCAATTTGATACACGCAGTCCAATAGTAAAATCCAACTGTGTATCAAAGTAATGCACATGGCGTGTATTTTAAAGCATTTTAATAAAATTAGTTTTCTCTTACTTTTAAAGGACAACTTCTTTAAAAAAGGTTCTTGGATAAAATTATAACCTTACGTAAAATCTCTTGCAAAAGAAGAGGATATGTTGCTTTTCTGTGGCACTGACAGCTTTTCCTTCAAACCATAAGATTCTGTTAAACAAGTCTGCAATATGTCAGAGGGCGTGATTGAACAAGACGTGTTAACTCGAATTTCTGTAGAACCTGAATTCGAGAGAAAAAAAAAATCTTTTTTCTCTTTTGAATCTTGAATAGGTAAATAAAGTAAGATAGGAAGGGAGCCAATCGAATCCTCTTTTGTCACTCTAAATTTGATTACCCAATTGGACATTTTAAAAGAAGCGAAAGAAATCAGTTACCAATCACATTTTCGGTTGCATCTGAAGGGAAGTAAATTTCTTTCACTTCCTTTTTAAGACGTTGTGTTTCTTTCTTTCTTTCTTTTGGTGCTTTTGACAGGATGTTTAGTTCCTTCCTTTCCTTCTTTCCAACGTCTGTTCTTTTCTCGTTCTCTTTCTTTGCTGTTGGGTCATGTTTGCTGATCTCTACAGACAGTTGCCTCAAGGAAAGAAAAATTCAATGTTCGAGAACGACGTCTCCACCATTCAGTTGAAAACTTGAGGCCTTTGTGTAAGATAAGCTTTGCCTTCTTCTTCCGTCGTTCTTGGTAGTGTAGCACAGTTTTCACACACATGTACACACGTTAATACAAACTTTTACAGAAACGGAGGGGCATGTGTAACGGTATTGTGTGAAGTTGTAAGAGGAAAAAGTTCCAAGAGGTATATATTTTTGTTCAGTTCCTTTTTGGGTACCTAATTTGTAGGTTACTTCCAAGAGCTTTTTCCTTTCAGTCCTTTTCCATCTTTTATTAGGTTATTAGTTTCAGTTTCAATGTGTTTCAAATAGAGGAAGCTCCTTTTTGCCTTCCTTCCTCCCTCTTTCTACATCCCGTACTGCAATCTCATTAGTATTCCACTTACTTTCAAATTTCTAAGAGTCTTCTACTGCTCCATCTCTTCAGGAACTTCGATGCAACTTCCTTCGGAAGTCGTTTCTAAAAATACTTCTGTCCTCGAGGATCTTTTCCTTGTCAATTTATCTAACTTAGCATAACTTCCTTATTAACTGTAAATATGATTTTGTATCGAAACTGGCGCAAGAGGAAGACTAGCGGTAGCGTTATTAAAAGCCTTGTCAATTTAAATAATGTTATTACAAACGACTCCAGTACTGCTGGATGAAATACCGTACTTCTAACTACTTTTCTAATTTACAAAACATGTCGTGTCTAACAAGTAACATCCGCAAAGTGATGCATACCGATTTTCACGAGACTTTGTCAGGACACATACGTTCACGTAGATAGGCAAGAAATTTTCCAATTGTGGGTACTTAAGTAATGTGCATAACTCTGAACAAAGCGGTTTTCAATT
Organism: Lepisma saccharinum; assembly: GCA_022664845.1. Taxonomy (NCBI): domain Eukaryota; kingdom Metazoa; phylum Arthropoda; class Insecta; order Zygentoma; family Lepismatidae; genus Lepisma; species Lepisma saccharinum. Next base: position 11,083 of record JAGDQP010053155.1, on the reverse strand, counting down.
ATAAATGAACCACGGCCGAACTTTGATTGTGCAGAGATTCAGGGAATGATAGCAGTGGTAAGAGTCGTTCAATCCACGATTGCTGCAATTCATACTATACAGCAGTGTTCGATTTGTTATAAACTACGAAGGGGGGGATCCTTAAGCTAGTGGTTGCTGTTAAGTTTCAACCTACTACCTGTTTGGGTAGGGTTTATCCCTGGTTGGGATGATATTCGGAATCCTCAGGCACCAGGGAAAATCCCCGGCATTCGCCCAGCAAATCGAACACTGTTATACAGCCAAAAGATCAGTAGGTGATACTTTGCTGCCACCTTTATTTCATGTTCTAAAGGAAATAGAATGTAAGTTATGCCCAAGAGTTCCCAAAACTGCTACCCATCCACGTAATGTTGATAGTCAAGCAGACTTAAAAGTATTTTTTTTTTTAATTTATCGCTCGCCCTTAAGAGGACCAGCAGTCGTATCACAAAACTAGCTGCTATGGTCTACTGAAACAGTAGCATCGAGTTAGTTGATTTGATTTTCATATATGGTTAGTAAAAGTTTAAGACCCCTCTGGAGAATTCTCTAGACAAGATTGACCAACGTGTGATATTTGCGGTCAAGTCTCTTTGATTCGTTGTGCGTGGAGTAAAATATGACTTTATTTAGAACATCTCTTTGTAAACTACCATTAATTTCAATCATTTTTTGAGTGATTGAGAACATTGTTATGAAAAAATGTGTGCGCATCTCTGTTTCATTTTATTTCAAAGCTAAACATAATAGTTAAAACCATAAATGTAAGAATGGAATTTTTGCTAACTTTTATGAGACTAATTTTGGGGTCTCTACTCTCTTGAAACTATATTTGTTCTTAGGAAAGAAAAATACGAATTCGCTTTTTTTTTATGAAGTTTCATTACAATCGTGCTGACACTAATGTTAGTTCTGCACTGGATTCACGCAAAATGTTACGTTTACGTGACAACATGCTTGGAGGGGTTTCTGCCCCCTCAAACCATTTTTCCCTAGAAAAGAAAAAAAAACACTTATTTTATGTCTACTATGTATGTGCAAAGTTTCATTAAAACATTTCAAATCTTTTTCACTTTCAGTGCCACCTGAAATATATTTCAGGGGGAAATCGCCCCCTCAAACCGTTTCTACCTGCCAAAACACATATTCTACCTGCCAAATTTCGTGAAAATCGGTGGGCATCACTTTCCGAATGGTCTTGTATGTAATAAGTATACACAGTCTATATAGTTTTCTCTTATACGTTCGTGCGGATAAATTATTTCCTTGTCTATTTATAGATTAAACACTTAACTTCGCTGTCAAAATCTTGTACATTTACTTATTAAAACATATTCTTTGCAGACTGCGAAGGATACCCAAAAGTAAACAATTGTGACGCGCGTGAACGTTGTAGTTATGGATAATGCCGTAAGGAATCGCGACAGTAGTTTTCTTCACCAGTCTGCCAAGTAACGTCATTACGTGTTGATTGGATACTTGCAGGGATTCCGCCAGAATTTTCAGTTTGTAGGGGTGTAAAGTCAAAATTGGGAGGGTATAAGTGCAGTTTTGCAAGCTTTCTATCGATCTTTTTTACCGTAAAAATTTGAAAGTTAGGAAGGTGCTCTCGAGGATTTGGGGAGGGGGGTGATACCTCCCACAAGGGGATCTGGCGGAATCACTGGATCGTTGTATCGATGGGATTCGTTTTAGTGTTTACTATCAGGCTCATCGATTTTGTCGACTGATGACCTTAAGAAAGATTGGTGATAGCTGAGACTTATCCCGAGTCGCAAGATTTGAAAGTATAATTACCGGTAATTGCCCATTAAAATGTTGCTCCTTCAACTATCGGTAAACATTCACGCAAGTTTAATTTTCGGTCTTTTGTCAGCAAATTTTGCAGAATTTTTGCGACACACAATCATGTCGTTTGCAAATCGACCACAAACATCGTGTCTAGTGCATCTGTAAAAGAAAACTTAATCGATGCTCTTCCCAGGATTATTCGTTGATTTTCTAGTACATTGTTTTAATGTTTACATCATTTCTGATCGTGGAAGATCGGTAAGATTTTGGTTGATCTTGAACGCACATGTCGACATTTTTAAAGAGGACAAAACACTTGTAGATCTGTGTTTTACCTAAATCGCAGTTCGCGAAAGTTCTGTTCTGATACTTTAACTCTTTCGAGTCATTTGGGTGGCTTCTGACTTTTAGAGCACCTGTAATACGCATGTAGCCCATTACTTATAGGCCAAACCATAGGTTTTATACAGTAGATACGGTACTTTCGCAAAAATCGGGCTTTACTTGCCAGAGATTTATTTTAACTCATAAATAGTATGAAGAGGTGCAATTGAAAGATTTGTTTTCTTTTCATATGTTTATAATAGTGGAGAAAATAATACTAACCCAGTTCGAATAATCTCTTTCCATCCATAATTTGTTGCCAGCGATATGCTACTCAAAGATCAAAAACGACAGCAAGAAAGAAGTCTTATGTCTGTGATATAAAAAGTTCCTCTGCATAACTGATACTTGAATATACATCGGAGTAGCCATTCCGTTTGATCGCTTAAAGGGAACATTGCCGTCGTGTAGCTGTAAGCTCTGGATACGACTGCTTTAAGCGATGATGTTACAGAGGTCTGAACCTGCCGATCACTAGTCTACCGTTAGAAAAATATTGCTAGAAATTGGTTCATATTATCCTAGAAATTATAATCCTTTTGCGGTACATCAGAAAATGTGGTTAAGGTTTCATTGATTGTCTGTAGTGAAGTTCGAACTCTGCTGCTGATCATACTAAGTGAAGGTTCTTCAATTTTGCCAAAGCATATCGCCTTCCCTCTTCTTCCGTGTAACTGGAAGAGTGATGACCGGGGGACGTCATCTCTCAAACATGTAATGGGCCTGGGTCAGCTGGTCAATAATTGAAAGATAACTGGTAAGTTAGTACAGTTATGGCCTGGTGATCACATGGAAAGAAGATAATGACACCACATGAGAATCGTCATCCTTCATGGGTGTCGAGGACCAACACAGCGTTGGTATGGCATTCGGAATTCTCGGGTTCGAGCCCATCCTGCGTAAGGTTTTTCTTCAGTCACACCAGACTGATACCGAGATGGTACCTTCCAACTAGGTTCTGTGTGACTTCGTTCCCATATCCCCTCCTCTACCCTGTCCCGGCTTGAGCCAAAGATGTCTAAATCACATCTCAGTTCAATTAAATGTGTCGTTTTGCCTCTGTCTGGAACCCGGTAGATTTAATTTTATTAAGAGTTACAATCGGTCATTGAGTTTAATGTGGACTGGCGCTTAACTAGTAACTTCGTGTAATCGCTTATTCTTCTGAGATAATGTTGTGCAAACTGTACTTTTCAAGCTTTCCAAATAAAGACCAAACATTTCTGGATGTTACGCTACTATTCTCTCTACTATCATTCAGATATTTGCGTTGCAATGTACACTCAAGTTCAAAAATATTGCACAATGTGATAATATGAAGCCAGTTGGAAATATAAACAACTAAAGTTTTCTGAATGGTTATGGTAGTTGAGCTAGTCATCCAGACTGTTTTTCCAGGTTTTCCCCTCAGTTCCATTAGGTACATCTCATAATGTTACCTATAGGTCCTTCAGCTCCTTCTCCAGTGATCATAGTAAACAAGCAGACGTGACGGTCTATATATGGTCTGAAAACTGCTGCAAAGGAAGATTTTTTTTTTAGGTGTTCTGCTTGTCATTGGCAACATCACGTAAATCTGAGGCTTCGAATATTATCTCATCAGTCATTTCTTGTCAGTCTGATTACTGTATGAATGCTGTATAGTAGAGAATGACAAGCCCCTATAAGAGAAATAATTTATATGTCTTTCTCATGGAATAGCACACTTTGTTGGAATACCTCACGAGAAAACCTCATATATTTTCATGTAAAGAAGACATACGTAGGAAAGACATTAAAGGTATACGCAAAGTGAAAGCTTAGGGTGTAACGACCATTATTAACTACTGAAAGCAAAACGTGATATTCCTTCAACATGTAAATGATGTACGGTGGGATTAAAACTACATGAAGAAATAATGTCATATGTAGGTATATTTATGAACGGGATACAGTGGCAGATAATGAAATCGACGTTGTGTTAGTCAAACGGCGTTCTTTTGTGTTTCGAAAGTCACCTACACATGGAAGTAATTTTTAAACGAAAAGACGTAATACATCTTACAAAAATTTTCACGGTTTACGTCTAACATTTTCAAAGTATACTTTTCGTTTTCTTCTTCGTGAACAAAAAATTATTGCTCTTGTCAAATACTCCCCCTTTTCTCGCTCTCGATGTATAGAAGCCGGGCCAAGACTTTCCAAAGTGATTTTTCATAGGCTTTGGTTAAAATCCCTCAAAAATCCCTGCTTCTGCAATGAGGAAACTTTCTGAAAACTGGGTATAACTTTTCTTTGCTTATATGCATGTATTTATGAAGGTTGGTGTGTGAGACGGAGAGGTTATATATGGAAGGTGACACAAATCGAAGCCACCACAGCGGTGAAATGGCTCTAGTTGGTGTGTTCATAGTTGCCTGACCAGCTCCATTTTTTTTTCTATATATACAGCCATTATTTATACGGTGATTTATATCTATATGTTGCTGTTGCACGGAAAATAGCTATATCTAAAGCTTGTGGATTCTTCCCTCTATTCATGCATTGTTCATAGTCAAAAAGTAGATACAGTTTATTAGTTTCTTAATCTCCTGCTGTTATTATTTATTTTATTAATATTATGTATATTAATCCTTTACTTAAAGGCCTTACAAATTAAATTCAAATTTCCACCCACTTCTCATTGCGAAATTGATTTAAAACTTGTGCATATGTATGATTTCCGGATGCCATTACAGAAATCTGTTTTTAAAAATTATGAATTTCAAATCCTAGATGGCTCTAGCGTCATTTTAAAAGGCTTATTCTTCACTAATTCTTGTTAGTAGCAGAAAACTATTTTGTTGTAAGCGAATCTGTAACTTTCAAGTTTCAAGGCATTAATTTGTACTGTTTACTTATTTGCTAGTAGAAGGTTGTTGAGATAGAGTAGCCTAGTTTGAAAGTATTAAGATGTAACTGTCAGACAGTGTTGCCAAGTTGAAGTCGCAATATTTCCCTCAAAATAGTGAAAAACATCCCGCCTGTCAAGTTTACTTTCAAAATCAGAGTAGAACTGTGGTAATCCGACTTCCGATGGTTCGACTCCTCATATAATCCGACCATGACGCAGGTTGAGGAATGTCGGTATATGTCTATACTTGTCCTTAAAATACCACGTACTTTGTTGAGTCAGCTAGGTGGTGACACTTGACCACACGTTATGATGCCTTGCTTTACACGTGTTCGTCGTTTAAACAGTGACTTTTGACAAGCTTTACAGTTTGTGTTAAAAATTGGCTTTCGTTGAAATCATTCATCCCATTATGGCAACGAAAAGGTATAAACCACGTTATACTGACTTTGAAGGACTTTACAGAAATTATTTGTGCTACTCCGATAATCCGACTTTCCTTCCGTTCTGACCGTACCCTCAGTCCAATAGGTGGCGGATTAACTAGGTTCTACTGTACAGAAAAGTAGAACATAAAAAAGCCAAAAAAAATATTCCACAAAATTTTCCGAATATCTTTTTTTTTTATCCCTTTTACCCTTCATGTGCCCCAGATTTTCCAGTTTTACGAAAATTTTCCCTTCAGCTGGTAACCCTGTCAGCGGTTTCTTGCTATATCTGGTTATTTACGACTATCAGCCCAGCGCGCATGCGCCTCTGTTAAGTAGTTTTACGTTTCCTTACTAGATGACACCCGTATGAGTCTGCCAAATTTTGTTCAATTAAATCCGAAGCCCGTTACGGGACAGGCGTAAGCCATAGTGCTGTTACCGCCCATAAAATACATTTTATCTTATTATCTTACCGAAGCCCGTTACATCAAAGTTTACTGTACTTTCCAATTTTCATTTATAAAAGTGGTTGTTTGGAAGTCTTGAAATCTTTTGGAAACCAGCCGGTACCTCTTTCATAACGTAACATTCTATATAACACCACGTGTTGTGATAAATATATTCTTTTCTGCAATTTTGCTGCGTAAGTTTACAAAGCGAGTGTGTTAACCTACCATCAATATTTCAGTAGACAAGTCTCCACAACTTCTTTTAAAAGTAGGCTATGTATACAAAATACTTCACGATAATACAGTATGATTATAATAGCAACCACAACAAAATAAGATATAATTTAGGCTAGCAGTACAGAAAGAAGCAAGTTGTAACGGAGCAGAAATTTGATAAATCCTACTTCAGTGCCTCCCTAAATCCAGGGACTCTGCCAGCCCCCTTGATAAAAGGTCCCCCCCAAATTCTCAAACACGCTCTCCAACTTTAAAATATTTTACGACTAAAAGATCGATAGAAATCCTGACGATCTGTGCCTGAATCCGTAAACTGGTGCAACCTTCACTTCATTTCACTCTGCGCAGACGCTGTGCGCAGCAGCATGTAAACAAAAATGTCTTACGGAACTGAAAAAATTTAATTACAAATTTCATTTCGTTATTGGCATGAATAGAACAAGTTTAATTTTTAAGAAAAAGGATGAAACCACAGAATCAAGACAAAGAAACAAAGCAAAATGAATTTCAATATGGAAGACTGATTCTAGAGCGCTAGATTATCTGGAACGCGTTCCGTATTGAAATAAATTAACGCCTGTCGTGAGTTCGTGGTTTAGTAGCACATCTACAACAAATGCTGAATTAGTATTACATTTCATTTGCTGCTAGAGACCATACCTAATACTCAATAATGTCTGCACTACGTGTCTATGGCAATTATTACTTTTGTTGTATAGGGGTAACTTTTCGTCACACTAATACAATACTCATCTAACTCTGTGTGTGTGTGTGTTTCATTTGGAACGATAGATGGTGCTCGCATTCCTAAATAGAAATTCCACATTTCAGAAATTAAAACATTTTTAACGTTTCTGTTCGGCAGTCCATCTCATCCAGCCCCCACCTTTTAATTTGCAGTCCCCACCAAGTATTGCTCTCCCCCTTTCCTCTCCTTGTAGAAGTCTCATACCATGTAACACTCTCTAGGAAATCGATATTTAACAAACTGGTATTATAGCGGTCCATCATGACAGCTGTGGATAATTCTCAGTTAGCAATGGTGGATTAACAGTAGTTCCCATTTACTGGTCTGGGTGTAAAGCATAAATGCAATTCGTGTGCAAATAATGGTTTTCTCTATTAAGTCAGGATTTGTTTAAAAACTGTTTTTGCTAACTTTTTGTCCCCCCTTTTTTTTCGATTAAATGATGTTGCATCTATTTTCACATACTTATATTTTGTTTCACTGGTGTTGTTCAGTGCTGTCCGGTCTAATCCGGTGATCCGCAGGTCAAAGCAGAATTTATAATTATTTCCTTATGCTTAAATAGTGTTTCCTTCAGAACTTACCGCGATCGGCGGTGTTACCCCTAGAAGACAAAAAATTCGACGCCGAAATACCCAGTTCAATATAAATCTCAGACTGGGTCAGTCGGGTCATATTTTGGACCGAGTCACCTGTGTTCAGCTTACATCGGGTCAACGGAAGTGACCCGGTTTTAGCTCTGGTGATGTTATGAAGAGGAACTCGTGTAATTGATTTATAACCCGCTTCCAGATTCCATACATTAAACATTATACCTAGTGTTAAATCCTATGACAGTGAATCTCTATATAAATATTTCCCAGATTTTTCGAAATTATCAGAAACTTAGGGCAAAAGTCGCCCACTAGTCACTTTGATGGACCTAGCAGTTGTAACTTTTAAACTTAAATCTTCACTTTGTGTTAAAACTATTTTATTTTAATTTCTATTCAAATACCCACGCCCTTAAAACTCAGTGTTTTCCAAGTATTTGGAATCGAGTTTTTATTTGTTTTCTTGGGTACAAAAACAATGTGCCTGCCCGTTGGTACGGGATCAAAAATGTGTTGTAGGTATCCTATCAAATTTGATCAAGGTCTACAAAATTAGTATAGACGTTCAAAATCTCATCACGGTACATCCATAGTATATAAGTTGGCAACACTGACTTTTGGGGTGTTTAAGGAGTGCTGATCCCTACAGCTGGGTTTGTAGTATATGGAGGGGTATCCATACCAAATTTAGTGCATGTAATGTTAAATAAAAAAAAGAAACATTTGCGACAATTGAATTTTATATTGCGGCAACACTGACAACGGTATAAAACTATTTTGCAAAAATTTGAATTGTCAATAAGACAGTAACACAGAGCTGGGATGCTTTGGGGCTGCAGACGCCTACAGTCACGTTTGAAGAGTATTTACGAATAATAATGCCAAGTTTGTTAGTAAGAAGTTAAACGAGTTTAAGAGCCTTTGTAGCACAAACAACCAAGCAATTATTCACTTGTATATATAGCATGATCATCCAGATACAATGAGTTCCCCTTATCCTCACCAGGAACAGGGAACAGATGGTCCTAAGCTGCAGTGTCAACTACCGCTACTTTAACAAAAATGACCATGGAACAATCGAAAAATTGCTGACATGCAGGATCACAAGCAACCAATATAGTAGGCGTTGTTTTACTGTTGTCTGATTTAGAACCTTGTTCAGAAGGAAAGTATAGGGTACAATCTTTCAAAATAAAAAAAAAGCTTTGGTAAACTGTATTTTTGGGTCATTTTAATAACTACTTGCTTCGACCCGTCCTCATTTTCTTATTAGCTCTTAAGTAAGCTTCTATAATCCATAAACATCCATATTCCAAACTAGATTCGAACCCGAAAGCTTGAAGAGGCTAGGCTAGTGCCCCAGAACAAACTACCGCGTTTGGCCCTTTCGTAACGAATTAATAATAAAATTACCGAATTCGGGAATTCTGGCAATGATTTCTGCTAAATAAGGTATAAAAATCGCGTACATGTTATACAACAAAGAAATGAATGAAAAATCGCTTTCAAAATCATTTGTAACAAAATGCGTAAAATAATAATAATGCAAAAATAAAACAAGTTATTATTTTAAAACGCATTAAAATGAAGCAAATAACAATTTTTTTCATATGTTTGCATTTTGTAACTATTTATAAATTAAGATTATTTATAGGACTAAAACTAAAGGCGTTTTTATTTTTAGTTTATATAATTGTTAATGTGTAAACAGCTGTGAAACATTAGGATATTCCCGGTCGTTTCCTGATGGAAACACATGTAGTTCGGAACGCACTTTAAACTGTAGGTCCCGTCATTACAACGTCATCTTCATCTGATGGAAGGCAATGGCAAACTACCATCGTTTCATCTTGTCCGGATATCTTCGGGTCATAGACCTGCATTCGGGCCCCGTCATCATCAACAAAATTGTTTATTACACGTGTTATATTAACTTGCTCTGTAATCATCTCTGGTACAAATCTTTTAATTGATTTTTAACTCCCTTCCCATCATCCGATTTCTTTGAAATTTTTTTAACCTTGCTTGCTTCCGATGATAATACAATATTCAATCATTAGATATACGACAGAGTAATCCAGTTAACTGTAATGAATTAAATAATTGGAAATTATCCTTAAATGCACGCAAAACCGCATCTATTATGTGACGTTTGGGTTGCTTATCTCGCAGGGAGTTTAATATTAATCTATTACAAATAAAAATGTAATATTAATCTATTATAAATAAAAATGATTAAAAGGTGTTTTTAAAAACACGCTTTTTTAAGTGGACTAAAAAGAAAACATAATGAATTAATCTTATGAATCGGAAAATAATAGCGTGGGTGCTCTTGCTTACCTTATCATAAAATCATAATATCTAAGAGTACCCACGCTTTTATTTTCCAATTCATAAGATTAATTCATTTTTTTTTTTTTACTTTTTAGTCCATCTTAAAAAAGCGTGTTTTTAAAATTGTTTTAATTAATTTTTTGTCTCCATTGTTGGTGCAGTTCTTAAATTCGAGTCTCTCTTATTGAATAATTTACTTATTATCATTCAGATTTAAGTACAATACAGTATAGGAAACTAAGTAGTAATGGCTGGGATCATGAGCGCGAAAACAAAAAGTTCGGGAAATCCACAAAGCATTAAAAATGCTTTTTGCAATTTCATAGATTTAATACAGAATTTTTTCATCCACGTGGTAAACAATGTTAAGATACAGATTGGTTAGGGGAAGAACGGACATGACAGCTTTTGCTTTTTTTAATATCATCCAAACTATATTCACACGTATAGAGCGAAAGATGTAGAAGACAAATAACATTCTCCATACGTATTGTAGTTATTATTTAATACTTATTGAACACATAAGTGAAAGAAATAAAGGGAAAAAGTACAGAAACCATATAATTACTGTACTTCTTACAGTGTAAAAGTTTAATAATACTTTCATTGTTGCTAAATTCTCTAAGTAAAAGTTTCCCATTATTGGTTGGTGTGACAGAAACAATCAGTGTTATATTACGCGCCAAAAT
>JAGDQP010053154.1:0-13622 GCA_022664845.1 Lepisma saccharinum | reverse complement strand
TGCAATATGAAGTACTTCGTTTTAAAGAAAGGGAAGGTATAATATCAAAGAAAATGGATATACAGGGTGACCTATTTTAATCAAACCACTGGAATATTACAAAACACTGAAAGAAAATAAAAAAAGTGTGCAGTGGAACATGCACCGACAGAGGTGGGACAGCCTTCCATGCACAATGATGTTATGTCACATGCACAGTGTTGCCACCTCAACACAAACCTATATTTTTTCAAATGGGATGAAGGTTCAATACTTTCGGAGGTGATAGTATAAGTCATGATAAACAAAAAAAAAAAAGTTTATATGAAAATGGTTCCAATTTTGCTTCGCTTTGCAGATTCAGTTATTCCAACTTGGAACCCGAAAACAACGTCTAACGTGAGAAGACAATGAAGAATTTTCAATAAATCATAAACGACTCATTGAATGAAAATTTTGTTTGTGGAAATTCATTTGTAAAAAGATGATGGGTATCAGGCTTGAAAACACGATGTCACCAGGTTGTCACTGTTGCCAACCCGTCATAACGTTTTTTTAAGTGGCGCTACGTTGTATTATTAGCTATTTTGCATCCTCTAGTGATGATAAACAATGTACGTAAAGCACACATCGCAGTGTTGTAAGCTATGCATAAGGCAGAAAGATTTTCGCGATGTTATACAACCTACGTAATTCTCTAGGATATTTCACCACAGTTTGCAACACTGCAATGTGTGCTTTACAAATGTTGTTTATCACACTAGGGGATGTCAAATAGTTAACAATACAACGTAGTGCCATTTGAAAAATTTAAACGTTATACTTGGTTGGCAACACTGACAACCTGGTGAGATCGTGTTTTCAATCCTGATATTCACCATCTTGTTACAAATAAATTTTCACAAACAAAATTTTCATTCAATACGTCATTTATGATTTATTGTGAATTCTTCATTGTCTTCTCATGTTAGGCGTTGATTTTGGGTTCCAAGTTGGAATCAGTGTATCTCCAAAACAAAACAAAATTCGAACCATTTTCATATAAACTTTTTGTTTATCATGACTCATACTATCACCTCCGAAAGTATTGAACCTTCATCCCATTTGAAAAAAATATAGGTTTGTGTTGAGGTAGCAACACTGTGCATATGACATAACTCAATCGTGCATGGAAGGCTGTCACCCTTCTGTCGGTGCATGTTCCACTGCACACTTTTTTTATTTTCTTTCAGTGCTTTGTAATATTCAAGTGGTTTGATTAAAACGGGACACCCTGTATATATATGGAGCTTTTGTGGCCCCCGCAATCTGGTGAATTAAGTACCTTGGCGAGGAAAAGGATGAAGACAGCCTTCTTCCAAAGGTTCTTCGTGTATTCATAAAATTTGGCTTATTTGAATTTCGTCTATTCTTGTCTTGAAAAGGTCAATTTGTTTACAAACGACCCACATATTACACTCTAATGGAGGCGAATTCTTTCATATCTAATGATGCAGACACTTTCAGTTATTTGTGGTGACCAGCATCATGAAAGATAATTCCTTCGAACAATCGGTTTTTCGTGGTAGTACATATTTGGGTTTTTCGTGGCTTGAGTCTTAAGATGTTCTAACGCTCATAAATGTAGAATTTGAACAAAATTTTGGGTAATTTTTTTGAACGAACAGACAAAACAAATCAACTAAGCTCTCAATTATTCTTTCTCTGATGCATACGACTTGTGACTCTAAATTTATTTGTGTTAGTGAATAATGTAGCACAAATGGCTGTTCTCCAGTGAACCTGAAAATATTTATGGCCTTCAAGCATCTAAGGCTCAGGCCAGAACAGGGGAGAGAAAAGGATGTAGGAAGTTGTCGACCAGGATCTAAGTTGAAGGTGCCATCCCGGTATTTGCCTGGCGTGACTGAGGAAAACCTTGAAAAATTCTGAGTCAGGATGGTCGGCTACTAGGATTGAACCCTGACCTCCCGAATACTAAGTCAACGCTCTACCACCGAGCCACGACGGCTCGGTTGTTCTCCAGTGACTACAATGAGTTACTAAATGTTCATTTTGCCAGTAGTATCGAAGTGAAGATCCCAAAATAGAAACAAGATATATGCATCTGCGAAGATCAAGGCAAAAAAATTGGAAATGCAAAGAGTTAGTGCATGCGGCTTCTCAAAGGGAGGGCGGAAGAGTAATTATCAATACCAGCAGCATCACGTTTTCACAAATTGATGTCATAGCCACTGTAAATCTGAAAGAGATTATTTCCTCCTGGTTTGTATCTCGGTAGCATGTAGTATATCGGTACGCGAAGTTCTTTTTCAATCGAATTAATTCAAGTATGAATAGTTTTTGTGGGGCAAATGGAAGAATGAGGAGAGACAAGCCGGTCATACTCGATTATTTTTAAGACTTTCTATTTTATGGGGCTCAATGTTGGATAAAGTGTACAGTTACTCAATGTTGGATTAACATTGTGCCTTCAAATTTACAGTCTAACAAAATGTGCATTCAGCTATGCATTGAAGCCAGATTTTATTTTTATAGGAGAAACTATATAACTTTAATGTACGACTTGCCATTCTGTGATCTCAATTACATATGGAGGTCACTCTGTCATGAAGAACCATATTAATGAAGAGAAACACTAGGATGCACTCTCAGCTTCCATTTCGAGCAGAAAATTTACGACGTTCAAAAATACATCAGTGAGAACCTTAAAACTTCAATTAGCTGCTGAGGACGTCACTTTTGTGCCTATTATTCTATTTTTCATAATCATAGTTCCCACTATATATCTTCTGTTGTTTGTAAATTTATTCGTGAGGCCGAAATTCTCTTCCGCGAGAACGAAATGAGCTATGTTTGATAGGATGAAATCATAGTCTGTTTAAAAATGCCCACATATTTTCAGTGCTTTATTTTCGAGTCCGACTTCTTTATTATGGCTGAAGTTCCTGATTCATCAACTAGATTCTATGACAAGAACCAGGTAGAGGATAAGACGTGTGCAATAGGCCTGTAAGACTAATGCAATCAGAAGAGCTTTCATTGGCTGAAGTTTCCCAGGAAAAATTCTTTGCTATTGAGGAGTCTTTCTTCGACAACTGCGTCGAATACATAAAAAATGGTGTCGGCAGACTGATGTAATGAAAAAAGTGTTGTGGATTTGTTTTAATAAAAAAAGTGCCTGCAAGGAGTAATGTAGAGATCTCTTTTCAATTATGAATCTGAAATAGGTTTAAATGAAAATATACTAGATGATTTTTTTTTTATGTAAGAAATATCATACATCAGAACATTCAGGACCGCGATACAAGAAGACTGTTTCTCAGAGCTGGATAGCAACATCAACAATGTAAATTATTCCACATTAACACTACAATATCTCTAAAATACTAGAATTTATGTTATGTGTTACTGGGACAACTGCATCTGCTAAGCCCATCATCAGTCTTATAAATATGTACTGGTTCAGGCGAAAAGTCGTCAGAATGTAGAAACTGCACTAATTGTTAAAACACATTTTAATCAGACATGTCCGAATTTTTTGAAAATCCCGAAGCTCCTTAAGCAAATTCATGGTTCTGGAAAGTACAAATTAGAAACACATAACTTATCATTCCCAAGTGTCTGTATCATGCCTAAGTGTAATAATTTAGAATACCATCTTTTGTAGAGAAAAATATGCTGAATTATACGGCATCCTGAAAAATATATTGTCAAATTCGTTTTTTTAGATGTCCCGATTTTTTAAATTTTAGAATCTTGTCAACCTGCTTTTAGCATGTTTTTTATCCCTTTTAGATCAGCAGTCTGTGAACTAAGTTCGTGACAGAAGATGTTGCGACAGGATTGAGTTTCTTCGTTGGTTGATATTACATTTATTTGTTATAGATAGCAAGGACATCTGTCTTCGAATTTTCTAAATTTGAATCTGGCAGTCCAGAAGAGTTAAGACAATACTTGCATCCCTCAGTTGTTGTTTTTTTATTTCATAGCTAAAAATAGTCAAAGCCAGTGGTGAATTTGTCTATGGACATTGGGAACTACTAAGATAGAACCACAAAAATTAGCAACAATTAAACACGACATTTTGAGATCTGATTTCCAATTATTTGTGTATGTTACCTTTCGTTGCAAATTAACAGGAATATAGATTCGTGGCAAAACCTTTGTCAGCTGGCAGGCTGCTCCTCCTTTCCAGTGCTGATATGAGTACCGCTCGTCTTTCGTATTATTACTCCTTAAAAAGTAATGCAGGTAGTGCTCGATCTTCGTACACATATTTGCTGAAAATTCCTCAGTTTTGTTCGGAAAAAATAATTTAAAAAATCTTTTTAAAGATATACTTTTCTTAGACAATTCGTACTAAAAAGTAAAAAATAATTTGTTTATGCATGATTAAAAAGAAAAGCATGAGGCGCTCTCTCATATACAGTCATTTTATAAATTATTGAATTGACATACCCCATTCTTTTAGTTTTAGTCATGCATAAACAAAATTATTTTTTACTTTTTAGTACGAATTGTCTAAGGAAAGTATGTCTTTAAAAATATTTTTATTGTTTCTTTTTAGTTACTTCTGTTTGCGGATAGTTTTTCTCAAGTTAATGTTTTGTGACCCGAATCATAAAGTGTTTTGCAACCAGTCAAATGCAACATCTTTGCGGGCTGGCATTTATTTTAGGATAAAGGAGTTCTTTCTAAAATATATATATATATATATATATATATATATGCTTTTAAAATGAAAGTAACAAAGGAATATTGTATAGTCACCCGAATTACGTCGTCGTGCAAAATTTCATCATTCCATGACGTCGGGAAGTGAATTAAATTAACGTTACAAGATTTGAGGACACCACGAACTATTGTGAAGAAAAAATGTTTAAAAAAATTGAAAAAGGATTAAAAGAATACGCTTTTTAAGATGGACTAAAAAGTAAAAATAATAAATTGAATTAATCTTGTGAACCGGAAAATAAAAGCGATGGTGCTCTTAGATATTATGATAAGGAAAGCAAGAGCACCCACGCTTTCATTTTCCCATTCATAAGATTAATTAAATTTATTATTTTTTACTTTTTAGTCCATCTTAAAAAGCGTGTTTTTAAAATTATTTTTAATTATTTTTTATGTATAATACTGTATATGAATATTAAACTCCCTGCGACATAGACAACCCGAACTTCACACAGTAGATGCGGCGTTGCGTGTATTTAAGGATAATTTCCATTTATTTTATTAATTAATTAATTACAGTTAACTGGATTATTCTATCGTATATCTAATGATTGAATATTGTATTCTCATCGGAAGCAAGCAAGTTTACAAATTTTCAAAGAAATCGGATAATGGGAAGTGAGTTTAAAATAGATTGCAAAATTTGTACAGGACAGACAGACTTGAAAGCGAGTAAATAAGAACGTGTTGAAAACAGAATTAATGCAAACAAAAAAATTAGTGGCGGGGGAGAGGTATTTGTCAAGTCCTTTTGGAGGTATTTTATAATCACTTCTTGTGCTTTTAATTTTTACATATCACTTTTTGTAACCATTTCTTGAACTTATTTCTTCACAATATGTACTGATAAAACCAGAGTCAATTATTTTTGCATCGATTTTATATATATATAGAATATTTCAAAAATGCACAAAACAGTATTTAAAAAAATGAATATTGTTTATGTCCATATTTGTCCAAAAATCTGTAGTTTCGGAGATAGAGAGAGAGACAAGGCAACGTCGCGCAACATCTCGACACATAATGAATTCGCAATTATTCAAAGCTGAAACCTAAAGTGTGTATTTGAACAGTTCTTGACTGAGAAGTGCAATAATCGTCAGCACAATTCGTATACTGTCTACTGATCATTGTTAATTCCATAAAAATGAAATTTGTGAACAAATCCACTCTGAATTGCACTCCTCAAATTGTGGAATATCATTGCAATTTGCTAAGCCGACAAAGCTTACGTCATTATCTGTCAAGTAATTTCGCGTCTGTAAGGATGCTTTGCTAAATTTGGGCGCCTCTAACTACAGAGGTGGACACAAGCAGTCTACATTGTACATACACACTAATTGTGTTAGATAAATGTACAAAGATCGTACAAGAAAGTGCGCAAACAATTGTAGTGTAAGTGAAAGTGTAGGGTAACTAACAGAAGTGTAAGAACAACATGGGATAATAAGTTAACTCATCCCGGATGTTCAAAAGATGTTTCTTTAAAACATGCAGTGGAGACTATACGAGCGCCAGCACGAGCTAGTTTTCCGTTGCTTAATATGAATAACTTTAAACAGAAAAAAAATGAAGTACACACATTAAATGTTATATGTATAATCTAAAGCTTCAATGAAATCTTCCTAAAAATCCCTGACCTTAAGGTTTATATCCTCAAGAACTCATTTGTATGAACATAAAACAGATCATATGTGTACGGGGCACTTTGAACATCATAAACTTTGTGTTAAATATACTAAAATATTGGTGTTTCTGGTAATTAAAACTCTGTAAATTCTGAAAATAAATAAGAGAATCGAGCTGCGAAGGGTATTAAAAGACTTCATAGTTACGTAACATGTGTTGCATTTCTATGCAGATTGTTCTTGGTTAAAAACAGAAGATAATTATAGTTAAGAACTTGCAATCTCTTAAAAATGACTTACTTTAAAAGAAAAGCATATCGTTTGGGAATAACAATTTATTTATTTTAATTACGAGATGGCGCTGTTAACGTTCACTTCGAATATTTCCACCGTGAACATCTCGAAGGTCAATACTGGGTTACTGTTCATTTTAATAATAAAGAAAAATATATTATAGCTATACCAAATTACAGTTTATAAGCAATAATTAAAACTTGTATCATTAAAATAGAGTAATATAAACACTTGCTATGTACAATTTTAATAAATCTATTATAGGTTGCTTTAAAATTTACCAGCGGTATAAGAAATCATGTACGACGAAAAGATTCAAAATCGTAGCGTTGTTATACGTACTTCACCCAGTGTATGTAATTCCTAACATAAGGTATTTTAATGTACTAATACTAATAAAATCAGGGTTTTTGTGATTCCGTAACCAAACTTCCTGAAACCTTGTGCCAATATTGTCGCAGAAAACGCATCAAATTTCATAAAAAAAAGTTACGTATTTACAAACCTCTGGTATCTTTGTTAGTCTTATTGCCGTCTGCAGATGGTGTCGATAGAGCTCACGGCATAGTTGCACCGTATTTCAATGATGCAGCACTGCGTGCAGGCATGCTAGCAAAAATAGTACCTATGAACTCTTGGACCAATGTGTCCCACTCCTAAGATCTTGGATAGACATTGGAGGAGAGTTGTCCCCTAAGCTGGGTGTCTTCGGCTGTAATCCGTCGCATCAGCCCGCTTTGAACAGGAATTGTCGTCCACGACGGGATCATAATAGTAATCATTCCGGAAGTTGTAATATTGTGCTAACGTAATGCCCGATCCCTGAACCGGAAGTTGTAATCATGATTACTGTTATGATCCGGATGTGTATAGGAACTCTGGTGCTACTGCACTCCACCCGCGGAAAGGCCGAACATATTTTTGCAGGATGACGTCGCTATATACCTGAGCTGTGACGACATCGCAAACGTTACCACCTGGTCCACGAGGGCTGGGTAGTGAAAGTCATTATCACAGCCTCATTCTAAATCTATGTCCCTAAATGGAACGGGGATGCGGCGTTGGACCAACACTTCGTACGACCAACAGCCTCTCAAGCAGCAAGAACCGGCGTACGACCAACACCTCAGGGCAAAATCCTGTGTTGGTCGAACGCCGTGTTGGTTCTACGCATGTAACCCAATGGAACCAGATGTTTTATACGTAAAACCTGATCAAAAATCGTAAACATAGTCCCAAAACCCTTTGTTTTCAAGGGACATGGTTTCCAACTAGGAGCAATCAACATTTTACAAAAGTTTATACCTATTAATCAGAGATGACTGACTGAAGTTGCAATGCACTATTGAAAACCAATTTGAATCAAGATAGTATCATAGATCTAATAAAAAATGTGTAATTGTATTGATAGTGTTGCCAACTTAATATAAAGTTACATTTTTCCAAATGCCATAACATCTGTTTAATGCACTACTTGGTACCGTATAATAATGACAAATACATGAAGCACAAAGTGTAATGTTGTTTCGAATTGTAGATATACAAATTTAGGTAGCCTTATTAATTATGCTGTCCATTATATTTTTATTTTTTTTCATTTACGTGCATATTTGTAAAAGGGCTGCCTGGTCCTATTAACGTGGGGATCACCATATGAAAGTCTGTCTTCAAGTTTACCAATAAAACCCACCATTATTGTCGGAACCTGATTGCCATGTCACTAGATTCAAGTTAAAGCTCAGTAAACGTGTAGACAAACTTTCGTATAGTAATTCCACGTGTTAATAGGACCAAGCAGTTTATATAGTACATGCGCGGGAACAGTTTTCCAAATATAATGCAAAGTATAATTTTATCTGGGTAATCTAACTTCATGTATTGTCTACGGTTGCAACACAGCACTCTGTGCTTCACATATGATGTTTGAATACTGAATAGACAATAAATCCAATAACATTTGGAAAAGTGTATCTTCATACCAGCTTGCAACACTGTCAATGAAATGACGACAAATTATATTGTTAGAACCACTATCTTGATTCAAATTGATTTCCTACAATGCAGCGTAACTTCAATGAGTTATTTCTGATTTATAGAGACATATAAACATTTATTTATCAATGTAAAATGTTGGTTGGGTATCAAGTTGGAAACCCAGTATTTAGGAAGAGAGGTTTGGAAACACCCTGTACATACATTATTGCTAGGAAACAAAGGAATGTGCCCCAAAATATTAATAGAATTTAACTTTTAACTTTAAAAAAAAAAGAATTATCATGTTTTAAATTTTACAAGCATAGACGCTACTTGCTCTAAAGTTGGGCTACTGACTTGGAATTTGGTAAACGAGAATTAACGAGTGTACTCTGGTTTTGGCTTTTCTTAAATTTATTCTCCAGTCACGTTTATGAAAACTGAAGAATCTTCTTCTACTGCTATTATTATTATTATTACCTAAAACTATCATCACCACCAGGAGTTATACTACACTGCTACACTTTGGATAGCACAAAGAGCTATTTGAAGTTATGTGACACTAAATGAAAGCCTACATGTTAAAAATACTTCTGACTTTCAACATAGTTTACAAGGACCTTGTAACGTCCCACCGAGCTGAACTACCCCAGTTTACTCTATGCAAAGATTTATCACCACTGTTGCTCCGGCTTCTGGTGCGGGATTTTGCTACTTATTTATTAAGACAACCTATTTGAAGATCTGGGACGAAGCCCAAGTAAAAGTGATGATATACAGAAACCGAAACGGAAAATTTGGAAAATCAGAGCCCGCCCTGAGGTGTGATCGCTCTCTAACTTCTACTGGCGACCTACGCATTAATTCATACAACTAAAGCCTTTGTCGCTGGTGTGGATGATACGGTTTCTATTTTGACGAAGACCTTTACCGTCTATCGGATCGGTTATAAGATAAAAAGAAGGTGAAACAAGAAGAAAGGACAGTGTGAGAAGAATTTCCTAGAACCAGTAATCTCACCTTCGGGGGCGTTCTTTGGCTTCCACCGTAACGATATAGTTCCAAACATTTGTTTTATTTTAAACAATATATATTTACATGGTTTATTACTACCAAAATTATATACGATATTTATATGAATTTATAATATAAAACACCTTTTATATTTAGTTTTTAAGTTATCAAGTAGTTCTAGAGCGAACATAACAAATATTCGTGCGCTTGGTGAAATGTACCTTTAAATACGCACACAGGTATTCTGAATTCCTGCAATTTATGATAAAATATATTGCTCTTAAATCTTTGAATATATGAGAGCTTCAAATAACTAAACATTTACATTTATTTTATAGGAATAAAACACTAAAACTGCTCTAATTGCTGAGTTCCAGGTCTTAACGAAACTTGCAAACTTTTAAGAATAA
Organism: Lepisma saccharinum; assembly: GCA_022664845.1. Taxonomy (NCBI): domain Eukaryota; kingdom Metazoa; phylum Arthropoda; class Insecta; order Zygentoma; family Lepismatidae; genus Lepisma; species Lepisma saccharinum. The sequence continues at coordinate 3,586 of JAGDQP010053154.1, read as the reverse complement.
TACTTGTTTCAACAATATTATGAAATCACCAAATATGTATATTTTATATAATTTGGGTGCCGAGTAACATAGACGACAATAAGCTATATTATGATTCAAACGTGCGTCATGCAGGACGCAAATGACGTCACAACTTCAATACACTTCCCCAGCGATGTTCCAGTGCTTTTAAGCAATCTCTGAAGGGCTTTCTGGAAGATCGTGAAAACTGCTGTTTACTGTTGTTGTTCTGACGATAAACTTCTGTCGGTAAGGGATTTTGATTTACTTTGAGTACAAATGGAAGTCTGATGGAACAAATCTTGTAAAAATGGTGGGTGATGTAGTATTTTCCCTTTAAATAAAGCGATTTTTCCAAAGGAAACAACACTTCGATAGTTGAAAGCAGTTTTTGCACTTCTGAGAAAATTGAGTTTTAACCACACATTAAATGCTAATAAGTGAGTTTCCCTCATACAATCTACGAGACATGTCCTCATAGCATTAATTGAAATTTTGCAGTTATTCCTCTTTGGCGTTCAATCATTGACTTTTAACCTTGTATCGTCCTGACTAATAAGGATTTTTCTCTTTAAGAAACCCAGTCCTTTTATCACAAAAGTTTTTGGTTGAGTTGTTTCAGCAGGCTTGCATAGTACTCTCCAATTACTGTTCGATTCTATGGAAGGTAGTCAAGAGTAGGTTGTCCTTGAGCCTCAGAAAATTGAAACCGTTAGCTTTCCTGCTAACAAGACTGTTTTATCCTTTTCGGTCCCACAGAATCGCCATGCTTCCATTGCTTTGACTATTGAATTAACTCTGGTGTGTAACAGTGAGCAAAAGTCTTAGTACGGTGGAATTTTTCATTCCGTGCGATTTGCTGGCGAAGTTTGATTTTTTTTGCACATTCTTCAGGTATTTGCTATGCAGAATCAGAAAAGGTTGCGTGCCAAATTTTCGGGTTTCGTTCTCACGTATTTTTTCAATATGGCGGACACAAATTTCGCGTGGCCTCTAAAGTATAATGTAAGCACTTTTAAATACATTTTTCCTCTCCTTAATCACCCAAATACAGATATGAAAGGCCCAAACATACTCTCATAATTGTTTTGAAGGTCTTGCAACATGTTTTTAATGTTTTACAGTGTGAGGTGAGGCATGGATCCCGAGCCTTCCGTTCACATCAGCCATAGCTTCTCTGTTCTTGTAGGCCCCTTTTATGCACGGCGATTCTGTCGCGCGACAAGAAAGTAGCAGAAACTGTTCGTTCTGTAAAACAATGCAAGCAAATGGATGCTTTTATGCACCGGCGCGACATTTTCTGCCACCGCGATCTGAAAACGGTGTCGTTGTGTTCTAGAGATCGAAGTCGCGCGACACGTTGTAACTACGTTGATTTCAATGACGATATTTATGCAATCGCGTGGCTTCGATTTTGCCGTGCAAGTGTTGCCAGGCGTTCTTGATAAAACAAAACGAACATTAGAAAAAGAGCATATAGTCACATCATTACTTGATGACATTATTAATATCAGCTTTTGTACAACACACGTCAGTACATTTAAACATCAAAAACACATTTTAAAGAACAGAAAGGTATGAAATGAGTAACGTGGACCGTCTCAATGTACAATATCAGTGTTTGATTGCGTGATTTATATCGTTGGCACGTTGGTATACTTGGTTAAGGCAAAATACTTATAAATCTTTCTAATTTGGCGGCGTGGGCACGAACCCCACAGCTACAGAGCATTTTTTTTTAAAAATGACCGAACTTCCGGTATAAAGGAAATAGGAGATGAAAGATGTGTTTAGGATGTCGCCATAATGTCCCTCTGCCTACTTCCACAGCACAAATGCCACCGTTGGGTCTTGATGGCTATCATTCTGCTAGGCAACCCACCGAGGTGGCATTCCACTATCACATACTTATAGAAATCCTGCATACCTCCGTTAAGCATCATGTCCTCCACAACCGGTTCTTTCCTCACTGAAACAAATTGTTTAGGTTACATGAACAAGGTCAACAGGTTGAGCAGGTTCCGCACCTTACTGCGCACCTTCGTAACAGGTTGAGCAGTTACTTTTGGGTAGATACTGTACATTACTTACTTACGGAACTCGTAAGGCCATCACTGCAGTAACAAACGTTCGACATAGGATTCTACCCTGGGCAAGATCAAGACACTGTACATATGTTTTAAAAATAAACGAAATGTTTATAATTCTTGCCTATTAAAAACTTCCTCTGCACATTCAGTCCAAATTGATTCGGTGAGATATTTACAAAAAGTATCTTCATTTTGTATTTGCATGAAGTATCGAGCTCTGTGTAACGATACTGGAGTGACTGCTTAATGTCTAAAGATAGATGCCAGAGCAAATATTTAAATTCGTTTGTCCACATCCAGTCTATCCAATGTGGACCACATTTTCAGTTCTTAGTTTTATACACTTGTTATCGCTGTGCGGCCCGTTTTTCTACTTAAGCCTTAACTCCTCAGTTATTCAGGTAATAATATTCGTACTCTGCATATAGAAAATACAGCAAATAATATTTACATATTTTGCAAGAATTAACAAATAAATAAAAACGGGCCGCACAGCGATATCAAACGTAAAAACTTTGTTAGAACAGAAAATTTTGTTCATATTGGTTTAGACTGGAAGTGGACAAACGAGATTAAGTGTCGTCTCCGCTTCCTGGCTTCATATATTTATGATATTTTAAATGGCACCAGTCAGTCCAGTTTTGCTTTTAGACAGAGGTTATTGGCACGAAACGTAACTCGATTCATTACGAGGAAGCACAAAATTCGTAATGCATTGTTACCCTTGCAAACTAGTTTCCCCACAAAGAAAAATCCCCTCCCCCCGGGTGAAAGTGTATGAATTCATTACTTCTCGTACATTAAATACAGATGCTTATCAGAATAATGGAAACACCTGAACGAAAGTGCAACTTACCAGATTAATATGATGTCGGGCCACCTTTCGCCTTCAGGACAGCCTTGATGCGACGTGGGATGGAGGCATAGAGGTCGTGAATGGTAGCAAGTGGAATATTACACCATTCCTCGTGCAGGGCATCGGCCAGTTGTGTGAGAGAGGATGGAGGTGGAAATCGTCGCCGGAGTCGTGTTTCCAAGATGGACCACAGATGTTCAATTATGTTGAGATCTGGGGATTGGGCGGGCCAGGGGAGGTGTTGAACTTCATCCCGATGTTCCTCAAACCACGCTGCAACAACTCCAGCTGTGTGAATGGGTGCATTATTATCCTGGAATATGGCGTCATTGTCCGGGAACAACATCCGGACCATAGGATGCAAGTGGTCTCCTAAAATTGCGACATAATCGTTGGCAGTGATGCGTCCGCGAAGTGTGACCACAGGACCCAATGAAAACCATGATGTTGCGGCCCACAGCATCACCGTGCCGCCGCCATGTTTCACAGTTGGGCGGAGACACTGCAGATCATACGCTTCTTTGGGCGTTCTCCACACATAAACACGGCCCGTGGTTTGGAATAGGGTGAATGGTGACTCATCCGACCATACCACACGTTTCCAGTCGTCAACGGTCCAAGTTGCATGGTCGCGGCACCA
>JAGDQP010053153.1:1869-13622 GCA_022664845.1 Lepisma saccharinum | reverse complement strand
ACTAACTTTGGACCAGTGCACTCACTTTTGAATCACCGTGTATGCACTTACATACTCTAATACATGGCAAAATGGTCGACCGCTGTAGACATTTATGGTGTGATTCGTTAGGCCGGACACTTGAAGATTGTGGGTTCGAATCCTGACTAGGACATGTGTGTTTTTGAGTTTATTAACCTAACGTCAAAGGAAACAGAGACCGTTCGAAATTATTAGTTGCTGAAACGGATCAAAAATACAACGATTCTTAGTTAATTCACTTTGACAAAATGAAATATATAGCATAATATTGCAGGTGAAAATCGAACTCTGGATGACAAATATCAGAGGCATACCGAAAGTAATGCCTGTTGATCATTATATCAGAAAGTACCAAACCAGGTAGTAGTGTGGTCTGAGTCGCTGGTTTGAAATCCGACAGGAGCATGGATGTTTGAGAATGTTAACTAGAAATACCTGCACAATTTGATCGTGAAGGGCCTAAGTCAAACGTTAATAGACCGGTCCATACAATGTAAAGTTTACCGAAGTTTGTATATCCGAAAGTATAAATCCAAATTTAATTCCATTTTTTCGGAACGTATAGAGTGATTATTCGCGCATGTTTTCAGCAACTTCCGTTCTTGCAGGCTTTGCTGAACCATGAATGAGAAGGGTTATCATCGAATTTCTGACAGCAGAGAGATGTACTACTGCCAACATCCATGAAAGGCTGAAAATGGTTTATGGTGAGGAGACAATTGACGTGAGTAATATGCGAAGATGAGTCAACAAGTTTAAGGGGAGATGGGAGAAACTAGTGTGGTAGACACACCTCAACGTGGAAGACCAGTGACAGCTGTAACAGAAGAAAGAAACAAAAGTGAATGACCTTATCTCAGTCGTCTCTCTGTCGCAGAGAAGTCACCAGAACTCTCATGTAGTAGGAATACTGTCCAGACGATGATCAAAGAACTGAGATACCGAAAGATGTTTGTTGCTGAATGAGTTCCTCATCAATTAACGGCTGACTTGAAGGAGAGGAGACAGGAGGTATGCATGGATCTACTGCAACAATTTGAAGCCCACAATGATACCCTTTTGACAACGTTTGCACCGGTGATGAGACATGGGCATACGTTCAGAGAGCCAGACTCAGTCAAAGAGAGAAAGACTCAGAGAGCAACAATCAGTCTATGGAGTGGTGCCAGAAGCTGGGTGACGAAGTACCCAAAGTCATTTTTTCCAAAGAGGCTTCGATAAGTGGGATGAACGGTGGAGAAAGAGCATCGACGCTGAGGGAGACTTTATCGAGTAGCACAAGGTTGTAGCTGAATAGCTGCTCTACAAATGTGTGTAATTTAATTGCTTTTTACTATTATTACAGAAGTTATGGCATAACAGGCATTACTTTCGATATGCTTCTCTTATGTGTCCTTAATAATTGCGCTACATAGGTATTAAAAACGTTTCAATCATTACTTAAATTTTCATTGTGGACTCTGAGAATCTCTATGCGATAAATGAAGATCACACTTTTCGATGAGAATCTAGTTGAGAAAAAATTAAACTCAAGATACTACATCGATTATTCTAGTACGTATTCACCGGATAGTCCATAGAAATATTTTGAAGAACATGCCTACGCACACAAATCATAGGAATATCGCACTGACGTCCTAAATATAATGTGTAAAACACACTAGAACATTTTGCAACAAATAGGGACATTCGCAGCATAGATGTATCAGATTCCTAGAAGGAATATTTTGGGTTAAAATTTCTGGAAAATTCCTTTAATATTCTGAGAATATCCATCGTACATTATTCGTAGCATATACTTGGAATATGGCACGAAATATTATTGGAATATGAGTCTATCTGCGACATTCTTTTAATCACTGAATGGGCAACGGATGTGCCAGAAATATATTAGAACGTTCTGGCATATCCGTGTTGACTAAAGGCCATAAAGTTTCTAAATATCGTCGGATATTCTAGGGACATTTTAACATCCTCACTAGGATATTCGTAACATGGGTCAATGCTAGAGGATATTGCCTTAAAATTAAGCTTTCGTTCCAAGGACATCAATTTTGTGATTTTTATAGCGTCAGTCTCACTATGATTTACTAAAAGTTATTAACAGGTTAATCATGACAAAATTTACAAAATTAATTGAGAAAAACTTAAAAAGAACATTAAATCTACCTTAAAGTATACAGGAAGTTGATTGGGAATGCTTAATAGAGTATAAACGTTAATGACTTAGTAAACTTTGTGATATTATTTATGAAATATTTGTTAAATGTGTCCTGCAAAAGAAATTAAGTTCCAAAGTACCCGTGCTGGTTTAGTAAAGGTATTATTAGGAAGCTCAAGTTTAAAACAATTTAGCATATAAAACCTACAAGAATATAAAATCTAAAATGTCAGTTGGATCTGATAGTATACCCTCGTATATAGTGAAAGGATGTGTTCATATATGTATATATCCCCTATTGATTGCGTTCAACTTGGCACTAAAGATATATATTTTCCATAACAAATGAAAATCTGCTTTAGTTTGTCCTATACCTAAAACAAACGACAAACAAGAAATTACCATCCACAGGCCTATAGTAATGTTACTAGCCTTTGAACAGATTTTATATCAGCGGATTATTAATTATGTGAAGCCAGTTATTTCAACTAAACAATATGACTTTGTTTCAAATAAATCCACGGTAACAAACCTTTCAATTGTTACAGATTTTATAGCAAACTGTTTGGATGAAAGAAAGCAAATTGATGTGATTTATATCGACTTTGAAAAGTCGTTTGATAGAGTAAATCACAATATATTACTCGGTAAATTAAATCACTATCACTTCTGTTCTTCCTTAATCAGATTCATGTTCCCTAATTTAACTAATCGTAGATTCTGTTCTAATTAGAGAACATAAATTTAATGAGTTTTATTCTGTGAATAGACTTTGTCGGGAGTCCCCCAAGGCTCGAATCTTGGACCATTGCTATTTCTCCTGTTTATTAATGACCTCCCGGAATCAATACCCGATAATGAAATAAAAATATGGTATTTGCGGATGATCTCAAAATATATGCTAGAATAAATTCCATGGAAGCTTCCATAAAACTACAGCATAATTTATACAACTTTACTAACTGGCGTGCTATCAATCAACTCTCAGTTAATACGAAGTTTTACCATTCAGTAGAAATAAGACGATTTATTGATTTCATTATTAAATTCATAAGTATGCATTGAGTAGGCGCGACATAGTTAAAGATCTTGGTGTCACGTTTAATATGAAATTAGCTTGTTAAAGGCACATAACAAATATTACAAATTAATCTTTTAAAGCGCTAGGATTTCTAATAAGGGTGTAGGAAGGTTTAACAACCATATATTCGATAGAGCAAAGGTGTAGGATTTCTGATCTGTTACTTCTTAGGATAATAATTGAAAATGGCTTGCACTGCACAGACTTAGTATCATTACAGTTTCGTTCCCCGTCAATAAAAACTCACGTAGATAACACTACAAAAAGGCAAGGACAATATAATGCCGAAATCACCAATCTGGAGAATATGTACTACCTACAATGAAATGTGTAGAACTTGCATCGAATTGGATATATGTGATATGTCTTCCAAAGCACTTAAAAATATTGTAATATAAAGTATGTAAATGAACATTGTAAATTTCGACACTAATTTGGGATATCAAATATAAAGGCTGTTGTATTGATAATAAACAAATAAAATAAAATAAAAAAAGCTTCAGAAAGAACATATAAACATTTTATTTTTTCTATCTTGCAAAGAATAATTTTCTCTGATTAAGGGGGCAAGCGCCCCCTTGACCCCGCTGATGGGCACCCTTGCGTTGTTTCCCTTTTTCCAACCTTCTCTCTCGTACCGTATCCAAGCTTGAGTCAAAGTTATCATAAAAGGTCGTAAACAAATTCAACTCAATTCATTTCATAATATCTTATATCAATAAAATTTACAAGTGAATAGTAATTGAAAATTATCTCAAATAAATTACAAAATGTTTGAAGGATAACTAAGAAAAATATAGAATTTGAACAGAACATATGCTGTTAGAAAAAAGATAGTAACATTTCTCGAAAATAACATACACAAGAAGGATGGGGGCGCAGTCAGGGCCGCAGCATGTATTTTTAAAAGCGAAGAAAAAACTTCAATTTTGACGCCCCATAAGATAATTCGAGAGCCTTATCTTTATTTAGCGCCCTCCAACCCGGAGCCGCCCGGGGCATAAGTCCTCTTTCTTCCCCTGTAGTTACGCATTGGACGCACTACATTTATTTGTAAGGGTTAATCAGTGAACTTATACTGAAATTGATACAAACTGTTAACGTATGATAATTTCGTATTTAAATTTGAAATTTTCGGATGGTTTCTAAACCCCTAAAACACGAGCCGGGGCTGGGGGCGGGATTCAATCCAATCAATAATACATATAAATATTTAAACAGATTATCAACCAGAAAAGACTAAAAGAACCAAAGGTTAAATTACTTTATTGCTATCCTCATATCTTTTGTGGGGTGTTTTGTAACAAAATAAATTTTGGACAGAAGTTAAAGACATAAATCAAGCTTAAATGGACAAAGGTGGAATGTGGTAGGCAAAGCCAGGAAAAGAGAAAAAAAACAAGGAAGAGAAAGAGAATATGAAGCGATGCTTTTCTTCATAAAAAAATAATGCAAAATTTTACACAGGATCAATTTGTAAGATGGATTTCTTTCTGCCATGCAATTTTGAAAATGGGTTTCTAGTTTTAATGTCTTTTTTCTTCGTCTCACAGTTTTGTTTTGGACCCAAATGCAATAAATCTTGTAAATATATAGTGACGTCAAATATTGTAAGAAATCTTATCTTCCTTGTAAGTCTTTTCTCATTTCCTGAGTAAATATTAGTCTATTAAACTGATGTATTCTTCCGCAGAACTAACATTTACTATTAACTAAAATAATAGATAAGAGATTATGGCTGAACTAGAAAGTTAAATACTGGTTTCTGGTTTAAGTTCTATGTGCATGTTAGAGTTTATAAAGGGATGTCAACATTATGCGTATTAAATCAAAACAATGTTTGGAGATGAATTTAAGAAATTTGTAGTCGTCACGGAACTTTGCACGAAACAGTTTAAATGCGATTTTCACTAAAGAATAAGAAAAACAGTATAAAAATGAACCTACCGAATAGTCGTAGCTCAGTTGCTAGAGCGTTACCTTAGCAATCGTAAAGTTCTGGGAAGGATCCCATCGGTCATAGGTCAGTTGGTAGAGCGTTGGGTTAGCAATCGGAAGGTTCTGGGAACGATCCCATCGGTCGTAAGTCAATTGGTAGAGCGTTGGGTTAGCAATCGCAAGGTTGTTGGAACAATCCCTTCGGTCGTAGGTCAGTTGGTAGAGCGTTGCCTTAGCAATCGTAAGTTTCTGGGAACGATCCCATCGGCCCTAGCTCAGATTGGTAGAACGGTTTATTTAGCAATCGTAAGGTCGTGAGAACGATCCAAGTGAGAGCTGATCCTGACTAGCGATTTTTCAGGATGTTTCCTCAGTCATACCTGGCAAATACCGGAATGGGACCTACTAATTAGATTCTAGCCGACTACCTTCCAATATCCTTTCCTCACCTGAGCCTGAGATACTTAAAAGCCGTAAATACATTCATATTTCAATAAATAAAAAGGAATCTCTTCCGGCACTTGGACACTTTTAGTCTTAAACTCCAGACACGTTCGCTATGCCGATATATCCTTCTTCTTAGTTCATTTTATTGACTCTGTTGTTGGGAACACTTACGATAATATGAATTGACTAATACTGTGTGCTCCAAAAATTTCGCTAATGAGGCGAAGGAAAAATTCCTGACATCAAAACTAGAGGAATATTTTTTTTTTTAAGTTTCGAAATATCATTATGTTTTTAGTCAAATACACGAAGCTGTGAAGAGGCATTCCCACAAGTGTATAATTGACCCTTTAATGCTATGTTTTGTCGCTTCTAAAAAAACTGTGAGGAGAATATTATAAACTGATCAGTTTTGGAACAGAAATGTATTTTAACAGTTGTTAATCATACAATGGAGCCAAAAGCCGTAGAAAATTAGAAATCCAAATTACGATTAGTCCAATTTCATATGAATTACCGCCAGGATTCAGTTGCATGCGTCGAATTTCAATAATCTATGTGTCGTTGAAACCGTTTTGCTGAGACCTTTCCAACGACTTTTCAACCATATTCGTACTCCTAGTATTTTCAAAGTTAAAAGTTGTCGTCTGACAAATGAACATACCCGACTTTGAACTTACCTTGCAGAGTCTCTTCGAGCGACATCTATCGCGTATCATTTTGAGAAACTCGTCATGACATACATCCGTAAAGGATATGGCAATAATTACAATTACTATTGGACAATATACAAGCCTGTTAAATCCTACCCAGTTGTCCACGCGTTCATTCCTTACAATCATTCAAAAAATGTTAAGTCAAAAATACCAATTCTACAAGATTTCAGTAGAAGAAACCTGAGACTGGAGCTCTGTTAGACCTGGATGCGCGTTAACCCAGAAGATTTTCACGGTTTCTGAACCAACCTTGACTTGATCTGTTGGAGACAATTAAATCCATTCAGATGTCAAAAAGAACCTTTATTACATCGTTCTTCGATATTCAAGAATCAAAACAATATAAGTCGTTTCGATACTACAACTATAGTTTCAGTATAACAAAAAGTCCTTAGGAAGGAATATTTTCAAGTGGCAAGATACCTAACATTAAAATGACAATAATATTCACAAAATAACGAAACAGGTTCTCAAATATATTTAGCGAGTATGATGTTAATTGTGACTATCCGAAAATACGCAAATTCCATTTCTGTTTTGGAAACGAACATTCTGTTTGCTTTGGTATGAGGAATTGACATTTTTTAAATTTCTGATAGCTTATTTTTTAATCACCCAGTCCACACACTAACAACGTAAATTATTTCTTTGTCTATATTGAATATGCCCCTACACTATGAAAAGAAGTGCACTGTCTCTACATATTAAATTAGTTTTCTGTTGATCAATACAATGCTTCACCTCCGGTTAATTTTCGAGAACAATTGTTGCACATTTTCAGAGAAGTTGGACGCTTTTGTTACGTAATTTCTGTATTCTACGTCAGAAGACAACATATAGCGAGAGTCATGGTTAAGCACAGTAGTAATTTATTTGATCTAATCAACAGAGATTCAAGGATTGCAATAATTTTCAGATGTTTCTTATTAAAGAAGATCGATTCTATATTTCTAAATTTAGAACCTCTACTTATCTACAGATTGGTTTCCTCTACGTCATTATTGAACATAGTTCACCTACAGATTTATGCACCTCATTACATTTAACGTTAAATAAAACAATACTTGGATCAATTATAATTCTAAAATGTTAGTTTTCTTTCTATGTAAATATTTTTAACAATAAATAATGCTTACTTCAGATCATAGATAGCTAAAAACACTAAAATGTCAATAACATTGTCACCTGTTGTTAAGCCCTTCAATTGCTACTGAAGGTGTTTAATTGAAGTAATTTAGACTTGTGCCACTAGATTGCAGCACAAGTAAGGACCGGAAACACCTATTGGTTGCTTTACACTCCCTTCCCCTATATGCGCATCGAACTGAGGTCCGATTGTACCAGGTGGGTAAATATGAAACCGGAATTTATGTACAGAAAAGACACAGTGATTGGATGACAATGCTAAGAGCTATTTCATTCGAAGTATTGGCCATTGCTAACAATACATTTCTGCCATCGTTCCGGCAATGTGTGGATGACAGACGAAAAAAACTGTGCCTCTTGTGCAGCAAACCAGTCATCAAGCCATTTCCGTAAGATGTGAAGCGCTTGTCAGCAAGTGCGTGTCCCATGAATTCAAATAAGTGAAAATTGGAAGGCGCCAAGTCTGGTGAGTAGGCCGCATGCGGAAGCATTTCTCAGCCAAACGTCGTAATCGTTTCCTTAACCGGTTTTGTTATGTGGGAGGGTGCATTATCGTGAAGCACAATCACTTTATGTTGTTGTTTGGTCATATTCTGGTCATTTTTCACGTAAAGTTTGATGCAAATTGATCATTTGTTGTCGGTAACGTTGGATATTAACGGTTTCGCCAGGTTTCAGCAGTTCATAATAGATCACTCCCTTCTGATCCCACCAAACACGAAGCATTGTCTTCCATCCATAGCGATTTGGTCTTGCAGTCGATGTCGCCGGTTCTCCCGAGTTATCAATGATCTTTTACGCTTAGGATTCTCGAAATAGATCCACTTTTCGTCACCAGTCACAATTCGATAGAGAAATTATTTCCTATTCTACCTGGCGAGCAGAATTTTGCAAGTGGTTTTTCGGTTTTCCTGCTGTCGTTCAGTCAATGCATGTGGAACCCATTTTCCCACCTTCTGAATCTTGCCCATGGCTTTTAAACGTATGGAAACTGCTTCTCGTGTCGCATGTAATTGATCCGCGAGTTGTTGTTGCGTTTGAGTGTCATCCTCATCCAACAAAGCCTGCAATTCGCTGTCTGCAAACTTTTTCGGTGGTCTTCCACGTTCTTCGTTTCTCACGTCATAATCGCCACTTTTAAATTTTGTAAACCACTGTATAGCACTGTGACTTACGAAGAGCATGATCACCGTAAGCTTCGACAAGCATGCGATGTGATTCTGCAGCATAGTTTGTAGGTGCAAATTGCACCATGTTCAACACTATTACACACTACACTATGACATGAAACTTGTCTGGTTGTGAGTTGCAGATCATTATCAACAGTCAAAAGAATCAAGTGGCGTCAAGGACGCAGTTTTACGGTAACCACAGTGACAGCTAACGCAGTCTATGCACAAATTCCGGTTTCATATTGACACACCTGGTATATTTATTGAGACATAATGTAAAAAAATAGCATTAGAATAAAATATGTTGGCCAGCAATACAATTCTAAAAAAAAAAACAAAAAAAAACACGATTTATCAGAGTCAGTAAAATATAACATAACTTCTGGTACGAGAAAATAAAAGATTTAGACTTATATTTTGAATAATAAATTGAATAAAAACGGGAAGATGGCAGTTGTAATCTACATCTTAAATATTACGAGCCAAAATTGACTTCTCTTGGTCATTCTCTAGGTGAAGGAGCAAAATAGAATAAAATCGAGAGGGGTTAACAAATAATTAGACAACAATTATGGTGCAGTGCAAGTATTTATGTTGAAAGGAGAATTGGAAAACCCCCAAAATTGCTTGTTAACCTCTAGAATGTAAGTTTTTCATAATTTACAATTTCAAAATTATGAAGTTACAGCTTCAAAATTTAGATGTGTCTCTTGTACGTACTATTTGACTTAACTTTTTTTCTGGTGTATTTTGAACACTTTATTTTCTTCTAGTATGTTTCCACAAAACATGGTTTTGTAGTCGCACCCATGTTACCAAAATTTTATAAATCATTCTTTGACAATTAGATTGAAACTAAGAAAGGACATTTTTAGAATAAGATTTTTTTCATAATTCAAATTACAATGAACACACATGAGATCAATACTGAATAGGTGACCTGGTAGCGGTGCGGTCTAAGGCGTTAGCCCCACGACTCAATGGTCCCGGGTTCGAGTCCCGGAATGGGTGTCTTTTAACTAGGGGGATAATCTATCATGATGTGCCGAAGTAAATAGTTACTAGACTGACCCATCTAAACTAAAGTTTATCAAAGTTTTTATCAGTACTGAATAGTTACTAACATTTTAAACGATCTGGTGAGCGTCTGAGGATACTTTAAAAGTTGCTCAGAATTCCCAGTAAAGTTTGGCAGAAGTATCAGTATTTGAGTATGTTACATTGAAATCTATGAAAACCTAGACACTTTTCGTATGCTAAGCTGAATATTAGTAGGTTTCAGTTCTTTGCACACATGCGCAGAATTAGAAAACGGTTTCTTATCGTAATCAAACCTGGAATTCTAATCAGGTCTGACCAAGTGTTTGAAGTCGCCATTTTGATCACTTATTTTTGCAGAAATTGCAAATATTCTTAAAGCCTGAGGATTCCGATCCCTAATTGGCAAACAAAAAGTGATTAAAATGTGGTGTAAGTCGTAGTAGGAGCTTAATTCACCTCTTCGTGGCACGGCACCTGCCTCTGTAACTCTCTATGCTGTTTCAATCTAGTATTTTCTTATAACTGGCATTTTGGTGTAGTTGATAAGACACGGAACTTTAAAACTAAAGAACTAGTGTTCAAACCTCGCTTCGGGCTTCTCTTCTTTTTTTTCTAAGGTTCTCGGATATTTTATTACATTGCAATGTTTGATAAAGTAGGGTTGCAAACCTCTCTGTTCAATGCACCACTGTGGGATTTAAGCATGTAATAATACGCGCAGAAAAGGAGAGTTCCAGCATCTCAACCAACTGGAAATCGCATCAGATTCATGCAAATAAGGTAGTGGCCGAGTGGTGTGGTCGTGGATTTCAGCACGGGTCTCGATGAGCATTGATTCGTGCCTTCCTGTAGGTCATACCGACTGAATTTTTCGAACTTTCATTAATTTCCTTAAGCAAATAGTGAGATGGTGCCTCGACAAAATTTCTGGTAATCACCTCTCTCCACTTCTTGTCAGATTGCTCAAATTTGTGAGGGGTGTAGTAGACCTTTAAATGTGAGTAATATCCATAAATATATAGGTTAATACCTAATTAAAAAAAAGATTGAAACTGTATCCTTAAAGGAATGTTCGCGTACTAACATGCAAGTATTATTGTTTGCATATCCACCAGGCGTATACAAAAATTCAATTGTATGCACATACACTTTAGTGAACACTGTTGTACTCTATACTTGAAAGTACATGGACATCAAAGCATATGTTCAGTACTTGTATATTGTCTGTGTGTGTGAGGAGTGGGGCCTGTAGATTGCACGCGCATACCAGGAGATCCTTCTAGAAACGAGGCCAAACAATATCGATCTATAACTCTCCAGCAGGCGCAAGACTGGTTCTTGATGTTAAAAAGGAAGCAATAAAATATTGCGGTAAGAAATAAGAAAATGCACTTACGAAAAAAAGGAGATAGAAAAAATAACGATAAGAAGGACGAAGAAAAATAAACCAAGCTCTACGGAAAGGGGAACAGGAGGTAAGAAGGCGGGGACATGCGATGCAGAAGAGAAGAAAAAAACGTTCCGTGCATGCTGAAGCATCATGATCTCTTCCAGAGTTAAAAGTAAAAAAAAAAATAGAAGGAAGCTGTAGAGACCTTCAAGCATCTAGGATACTTAGATATTCTTGTAACAATGGATTCCAGTTAAGAGTTTTAACGTTTCTGCAAGAATTGGGAAATAAATTTAACACACTCTCTCTCACTCCCCCTCCCTCTCTCTCTCTCTCTCTCTCTCTCTCTCTCTCTCTCTCTCTCTCCTCAAAAGGTTCATGTACTCAAATATGAATGAACACACTACATAGTACACTCGGATGAAACAAATTTACAGTAATCACCTAGTCTGAACATGAGAAGTGTTATTAATATAAGTGAAACGCCCATCTGATAGTGTTGGCAATTTTGTAGTTGGTGTGAGTACCAGAAATATTCAACGTAATGCGGTTTTTTAAATCCGAAATAAATTATTTAAAAATCTCTTGATAACTTTTATTTTTCGAAACCCGCCATATTAGTTTAGAACATTTTTTTTTG
>JAGDQP010053152.1:0-13622 GCA_022664845.1 Lepisma saccharinum | reverse complement strand
GAAAGAACCGCAACTGTTACATTATTCTTAATTGTTTGAGTAAAGTTTCGGTTTTTAATTTGAATTTTATTGTAAGACCTTTAGGCAACGTTGACTCAGGTCGTATGGATGGTGATGCGAAAATTGAGGGAATTAAGAAAGTGGGAGAAAACAGGAAAACCCAAAGAAATCTTCCCTATATGGTGTTTGTCCATCACAAAACCTACATGGTTCAAACCGGGATCGAACCAAGAACCCTAATAAAGTTAAGTGTAAGCCCAGTCAGTGTGTATTGCGTTTTATTATTTTGAAGTAACGGATACAAGGCTAGATCCAGAAAAGGAAGAGATTTAGGATTTTAAGTGATCGAATTAACCAGTGCTGTTTCATTATATCTTTATTTACGGTATGTTTACGTTTTGTAAGTTATGTTATGGACAGAAGAAACTGGAAATATAATATTTAAGTTTCACATTCCTGTGTTTCTAAATTACTGACACGGAATTCCATAAAGTAACTTGAAACTTTTATGTTTCTTATCCTTGTACCTTTAATATTTAAAGAAAATGTGACATTTTGTCTGTTTGAAAAAAAATGGTGATTAAAGAAACTTACCATAGCAATATTTATAAAGTTAAAAAAAATACAACATATTTGTAGAAACTAATACAGAAAAATTGACAGCCGACGTGACCAGGACTCGAAACCGGATTTCCCAGTTGCCGGCTATGTATGCTACCCATCATACCTAGCCAGTAACTGGGAGATCCGGATTCTAGTCCGGATCATACCGGTTGTCAATTTGTCTGAATTAATTTCAACATTTAACATTCATAAAGTTATTTGTAAAGAAGGTGATAACAATATATTTCTAGTTGGTTTTACCTGTTCCCTACTGATTATATAACTGAAATAAACAAATGTTTAAGATCGGATAAAAATTTTTGGTTCCATATTATTATGGAATCGCGTGTTAAAAATCTTAGGCGACAAAATAATAATAATAATAATAATAATTCTTAATACATTATTAGTTATTACTAAGAAATTTACGACATCTTTATGCATATCAAAAGTGTAATATTTTAAGCCTGATTATCATTGCTAACAAGTAAAGATTACCTTATTTTGTATGTATTTTATAGTATTTGTTATTCGTCGAGTTTTAAAATGGTAAATTCGTGTTACTGATTGAAAATTGCGAATAATTTTTCGTTGGTGATACTAACGCATAACATAGGAAACACCAATTTAACCATAACATTGAAATAATAGAAGCCCGTTCTACTACTATCTGGGTAAATTTTTTAATCTCAATTTAATTTTTAAGGCCTTTAGGCAACTTTGGCTCAGGCCGGATGGATCATGATGAAATGAATTGGTGGAATCAAGAAAGTGGGAGGAAACGAGAAAACGCCTAGAAAACCCATACACACGGTGTTTGTCCAATACAAAATCCACATGGCATTAACAGAGATCGAACCGACTACCCCTAGCACTAGAAGTGAGTGCTCTACCATTGAACTACCGTGGCCCTACCTATGTAAATATTACGTTTATCGTTTTGTTTGCTAAATTAACGACTGGAAATTGTAGACAAAAGATTTGATATATGGAACTAAAAATTTAAATAGTGTACTTTTAAATATTTCAAACAATTGAAATAGAAAACTAATTCATTTGAAGATTTGTATACTACTTTCATGAACGACAAAGTTCCACAAAATTGTTTGTCTGAGTCAGGTTGATAAATTTATAAGTAAAAATAACAATTTTATCTATTTGTTGAAAACATTTGAGCAAATTCTCGAAACTAACGGCAGATATCTCTGCTGTTTTCTAACATTCTGCTCTCTGGTGACACAAAAATGAACTTATTGAAACTTGATTCTTTTCGTGCAATGATATCATGAAGCTCTCTTCTCTTTTTAAAAATCTTTAAAAGAAAAAAAATTAAGTTATTGAAAAAAGTACACATTATGGGATATCCTATTATAAATAATTATGATATTCTTCCGCTTATATTAAAGAAGACATTAATTAGAAAACATATTGTTTTTCCTTTGGCGAAAAACATTAAAAGTACGGATATTATCCCACAGATGACACTACATGAAAGGATAATTATTGTTCGAACAAATTTCTATTAGTAATTTTCTAAAACATAATCAGTATGTGGGCGAAAGTGAACAACTTTGATCACTCTTACGTATAGGGACCTTCTGTAACGAAAAGTGAAGAGGAGGAGAATAAGAAACTTCTGTATAAATTTCACACCAAAAGGTATTACGTACATTACCTTTATAAGCAGAGTAAAACGGATTGTATAACAAAATATTTTACTCACTTGTAATTATGGTGTTACTTACAAAAGTTGTTTAAACGAGAATTTTCAACATTCTGCGTGTAAAAAATAAATTTTATCTATACTTACATTGTTAATTTAGAGAAATCTTTGTAACCGTTGATAAATCAACGCGGGGCTTGATATATTGTATATAATTGTTCGCACACCAAAATAAACATAGGATGTCAAACAAGGATCCATAGAGATCATTCATATTTTAAAAGTACATTCTAGCAGATGTTTTGGGGCTTACATGAAGATTAAATTATTAGTTAAGAATGGCGACTGGCAAAATATTGGAAATAGGGAAAAAATTGTAACCAAACATATTAACACGTCAGTCACAGAATGGAGCTTTGACAAATGACAATCAACAAAGCATTTAGAATAGTTTATTTATTATAAATAGATACATGTAAATAGCTAACGCAAGCTTTACTTGGTGACAGGAGCAAGCAGAAATGATCCCCTCTGATTAAAACTTTATTTTATATATTGAAAATAGATATTTTATTTTACTAAACAAATTTCGCGAGATGTAAAAGAAATTTTCTGCTTTACACTATATTCAAATCAGTTAAATAATTTTGCCATTATTTGTCCATTGATTTAGCTGAAATTCTCTGCTTTGACTTTATACGGATATAAAATTTAATTTTTATTCACATGTATTTAATGATAAAAAAAAGTACTAAATTTTTTAACTTAACATGTTTTCTCCATTTGATATTCCAGGGAAATGCAGTGTTGACGGGTCTTAATGCAGGATTACTTGGACCACAACTGGGATCTCTTCTACCGTTAATACAAGCATTACAAGGAGGTCAACTATCAACTATTCTGCCTCTTCTTTCAAACGCTCCGCCTACTTGTACACTGCAGATTGTTACGTTGTTGAAAGCTATCCTTCCATTGTTGTCTCCACTGTTGGGTTCACCAGGACTTGGAGGATTACCATTAGGCGGTCTTTCTCCTTTGTCTCTTAATTCACAAGCAGCAGGGCAGTCTGTAGCAGCACCTCAACAGTCAGTTGTTAATGTTAACGAACGACGATAAGTCTAAAATGATAAAAGTACAAATTTTATTAATAATTTCTTCATATAAATTAAAATGTATGCATATTAGGACCTGTCTGTACGTCTCATGATTAAAATGGGATTTAACAAACTATTATAATGTATTTATTTTTAGAAGAACCTAAACATGAACATAACAAATAAATCATAAATAATTATAACAATAGCAGAAGCCGACAAAATAAGGGGTCACAAAACCTTTCATTCAAAATGTGTTCGAAATACTGGTAGACCTATATGGTTTTTGAGGGTCCTGAATGGTTTTGTGTTTTACCTTGCTACATAATTTTCTTCTTGCTTTGCTGCGACGAATGTTGCTTTTTCCTTTTACGTAACTTCTATGAAATGTCACGGTGTAACATCCAGCAGAGCTTCTAAACTTACCCTGTCGGGGTGTAAGTGTTTTGCTTGCTCGTCACTCACTACTCAAAGGATTTCAGGAAAAAAGTCAGATGTGTATGTTAAAATTAAAGTTTAAGGTTCATGGAACATCACAGCACTTCGAATTTCGTCAACGTATTATCAACAATGGTAACATAGTCAGGGTTGGTTACTGGTATCAAGGAAGTTATGAGCAGCACTCTGAAAAGCAATCCAAGCCTCTATTTCCATTTCACTCATTATAAGCAAGAATTATTTTGTCTTGGTCAATGAGAATGTCTTCCTTTTTCTGATCTTCCGACAGGTCTATAAACTGCTTGCAGAGGTACGTGAAACATTTTCCACGGTTTGCCAACGCTCGATTAAACTGTTTCACCATGTCCAACTTAAGAATTTTTCTTCTATGAATAAGACTTCCATACAAAATGTTTTTTGTTCCCTGGTTGGTCACTATTATTTCGGAGACTGTCGTATTCACAAAGGAAAGATGGGAATTTAGTATAACTACCCAGTTGATGGAGATGCATGTACAATTCTTTCACATTTCTACATATGGAACTCTTCATAACTACTATGTATTTGAGTTTCGTAATGGGCAATTGGAGATTATCATAAGTGAACCGAATGAGCAATAGATATGAAGCAATATTGTTAACATTATTTAACAAAATAACTTTTAAACTTGTTTTCGAGGAGTTGATGAAAGTCTCCATTCATCTATCTAATGGTGAGTACTAAATCTCTGCATCAAGCCTTGAATATTGCAGCAGTAAACTAAATCACCCTCTTGCGCAAATACTTTATCTCTGTTCCGATACGACGTAATACATTTTCTGTTAATACATTTTCTTGCAGTGTCGAATCTAAGAGTTCACCTTTGACAGACCTAACGGACGAAATCATTTAGTTCTAGCTGCATGAAAAGTTGAAGTCTTTGCACAATCATTGTCAAACGCAAAATACGAATCATACTTATCTGTATTTACATCTGTGGTGTCATTGCCATCATTCAGCTTCTACTATTATAGCGGAGACTCAGGAGTCTTTAGGAAGAAAAGGTGCACCAGGGAATAAGGTTTCGATACACAATAACCGTTTTATTTTTCGAGTTATGGTCATTCACTTCACATGAGGAAAATTAGCAGTTGTCTCTATGATTTTGTTATTCATTGGAATTCCGAATCGGAACGATTTCTTCTCTCTTTTAACCTGTACATATGGTGGATCACCCACGTAATTATGACTCACACTGTACGCTGGTACATTTATTTTTGCACATCCTTCAGTAGCTATTTTTAATTATATTGAAAAGCTCTAGAACAGTTTGAACATTATTTAAACGAGAGAACTTGTATTTTGACTTGAATAGTTACAGGTGCAATTATTTATTGTGTTTGCACATCAAGGTCTTTGGGCAGTAAAATAATTAATCTAACAATCAAACTGTCTCCAATGGGGCACAAAAATCAGCATGAAATTTCCACAGTGTTCAAATGAACACTCATGTAGTACTACGTTTCGGAATTTAGCGGAACACGAGTTACAGGACTTCAAAGTTTTCGAAATTTTGTTCTGAACGCCCGGAGGGCAGACAACACTTCATATACGTGTATATGTGTTGAAGTTATGCATTTCTCATTCACTTTTATATCAAAGATTGCCCTGAAAATAATTTAAATGTTAGATTATTTATTAAGTTGACGTGTTAATTAATTAAGTACATGAGTGGAAGTTAGCTTTACTTATGGTACCAACTCAACATTCGTCTCGTGAAATTGATGGACTCTGGAAATTTTCAGGCACGATGTTTGGCAGCGGAGCTTGAACCCACGTTCTTCCCCCTTCCGAACGCGCAATGCTCATCTGAAATTCACAGCAATAACGAATTCATCACAGGGGTTGTGTGCTATTGGATCGCAAAATGTGAGATAGCACATTTAAATTTATCATAGTGATGTTTCCAGGAGTCCTTTTATACTACGATGGCAGTTGGAGCGCTCATAACGTTAAATAGTGTGAAATATTACCTCATCTTTCATTCAGACTTTCGTTCAGAAAATTTGCCACGGGGGGATGGGGGGGCATTTCAGAGAACCGGAACGGCGTTACTTGTACAATTAGCATTACAAGTAAAATAGTAGGATAGATAGTAAACTAGAATTTTGCCCGCATCCCCGGAAAAGTGCTTGAATGAAACATCGGTTTCATTTTATAATATTTGAGAGTTCCAAACGCAATTTCTAGTTGTTAATGATCATTTCTAGTTTTCAAAGTTGTTAATTTATTATTATTTGTTAGATATGCAGTTTACGAGTATTGTTTTGCAGAGTACATTTAAATGGAACTTGTTTGTTTTGTATGGATGATAGAAAGATGCATCATCTGAACATCGGGTAATTTTACTTAGGATAACAGATCAAAATAAATTTCTCAGTGATATCTCAAATACGAGGTATCAGGGAAATGGCTGGACCATTAGAAACACTTGCTGAAGGAAATCAAGCGCCAGAAAAATACATAAGAATGAAAGTAATCTCATAGTAAATTTGAAGACATAAGGGTCAGATAGTGTTTTGTTACTTCCAAAAAGAGAAAAAAACAAACGAATACAATAAAGTAAACTTGTTTTTTTGCACATGCTTCAGTTACAAAATTCAGATGTAAGAGAAACAAACGTACTTTCAAAGAAAGGTAAGTAGGATCATACAAGTCGCAATCGAACATATATCTTTAGCACGTAATTGAAGGAAATGATTCAACCAACTGTATAAGAGAATAAAAATGACTGGTGCAACAAAATATTATTAGTTATAAATAGTCTTCAGTTCTCAAAACAATAGAAGGCAAAGTTATAGACCTTACATGATAATCTACTCGAATAGGGAAATTTGATGAATCAAACCGTGAACGCACTACTCAAAATAGAGAATTCAAACTTTACTGAGTGATTGTATGGAGTTTTAACTTCAAATGTTAGAAACAACATATCTTAAATCAGGCGTGTATCCAGAAGTTGCTTTCGGAAGGAATCTAGAGTTATCAGAGTGTACAGTGTGTGTGTCTAGGTACAAAATTTATCTAAAATAGATTTTATTACACTTAAAATTATAGTAAAATTACGTAAATATATCAAGCTCGAGGATTTTGAATCCTACGAATCCTTTATTTCTAATAGTAAAATTAATGAAAATTGAACCAGTTAAAATATAATAAATAAATCTTCGCTATGTGGCAGGTGGAATGTGTCGTAATTTTCTTTTTCGAAATTTATATCATTATATAGGTTATATAGGTTCAAGTGAATCCCTAACAGTTTTTTTTTAGAGACAGGTAAGTTGACTTGCATTCGCAATGTTTTGCTACATGTTTAGAGACACACGACAAAATCACAAGGTTTTTCAGCCTTAAATTTGGCACAATACTTGCCAGACACTTGTCGATCAGTGATGAAGAAATGTTTCAGCTGTTATGTGGTACGAAAATTTTGATTATTGAAGAAAATTGTTTCCATTGGTTTTAATGCTAGAGCTACAATATGCTTCCCAACGCAACAATAATTTACAATTGATGCATCGTTTATAAGGTAATACAGACTAGCTTTGGAATACAAGTAAAAAGAACTATTTATTGCTATTTGTTTTATTACAGTTTTTCATACCTTGACTCTGCTAAAATAAATAAATTATAAATTCGTTAAAATTACTTTTTTAACATTTAAGAATCAGAAACATTTTGTTAGAAATTAGTAACTAAATTTGTACTTATATCCCTTTTAGACTTATCGTCGTTCATTAACATTAACAACTGACTGTTGAGGTGCTGCTATAGACTGCCCTGCTGCTTGTGAATTAAGAGACAAAGGAGAAAGACCGCCTAATGGTAATCCTCCAAGTCCTGGTGAACTCAACAGTGGAGACAACAATGGGAGGATAGCTTTCAACAACGTAACAATCTGCAGTGTACAAGTAGGCGGAGCGTTTGAAAGAAGAGGCAGAATAGTTGATAGTTGACCTCCTTGTAATGCTTGTATTAACGGCAAAAGAGATCCCAGTTGTGGTCCAAGTAATCCTGCATTAAGACCCGTCAACACTGCATTTCCCTAGAATATCAGAAGAAAAAAACATTAAGTTTCTGTCAATTTTTCTAGACTTTTAGACTAACAAGCCCCGGTAACCAGTTGCCAAACTGGTTAACCTATTTATATTTACATTAAAAACATGACAATTTCAAAATTAACATGTGACATATTGTTTATTTCAGTATGTAAATTTATTTACATGTTCGTGTGTAAATTTATAAAATTAGTTGATCATATGTAAAGGTTTTGAATATCTTACGTAGGTTATAAGTTATTGTAAATATTAGCTTACTTTTCTGTAGTGCAGGGTATCTCAACGTGGAGATCGCGAGTTGTGTGCAAGAGGTTCGCGAGGGCAGGTTAAAAATAAATTTTATTATGGTTTTGTAGTTAAAACTAATAAATTTCAAAGAAAATATTTTGGTAATCTTGTCTTTTAGAGACGTCTTGTGTTCCGAAAATCAACTGAAAAGCAGTTCACGAGATGGACCAATCAGAAGGCTGGGTAGAAATTCTTCGTCACTATTTTTCTTTTTCACTTCTACAGATTTATACTTCACATTTTTATCAATGCATTTCTTCGTGACCTTTCAACAATGCATAGTTCCAACTTGGCTATGTCGCAGTGTAATTGTACGAATTTTATCTCTATAGAAGTATTATATCCACCTAGCGAGTTCATTTTAAATTAATGTTCGAAATGTACAACACTACGCTAAAAGTTATGATTACCTGTATTTTATTTTGCTTTCTGTTTTTATAATTAGTAAGGAAAATGCGAACTAAATGCATTAAACAAGTACCTGATGTTCGTTTGAACTTTCTTTTTGACCTATATATCATAAATACGTCCGGGACGTCGTCCAAATGCAAGATAGGTAGATGAAATCAAGCATTTTTTTTAGGAGCTACATGGATAGCAGCAGACCGAAATATGTTGAAGATTTCAGGAGACTATTTAATACAAAGTGAAATGAAACCGCTTATTATAAACAAGAAAATTACGAAGTTGAAGTGGAATACTCCATAATTTTCTTTATGATAGAATGATAAAATTAAGCTTAAATTCCGTGGACAAAATACGTATTACACTGCCATAACTGTTAAAGATTATGAAATGTCTTAGCACAAGGAAAATATAATTTTATTTATGAATCCAAGAAACTACACATAATGTTAATTTTTCAGCTGCCCGGACGGGTTAAGTAATTTGCCTTGGGCCCGCAGGGCCTCTGAGCAGGATTTCTGGCCATGGAAGGCCACTTTCATCCTTAAAATATGAAGTGAGTGAGAATCTGAATTTAAGTTAGATGAAGTGAATCGGATAATGCCCGCCACGTTAACTAGAAATATGGTGTTACTCTCTGACCATTATTTATGCTACATTAGGTTAAAATGGGCGTTTCCATTCCAATTTCCACAGACATTTTGTTGTAAGAGATCAGGCTCAATGAGAAAATTAAAGTCCACTTACTTGCGCTTTCCGAATGATACTTTAAGTAATGATTTTAATACTTTGTTGAACCTTTGATTATTACTTTTATGTAGTGCTATCTGTCGTTATTTTATAAACTATATTCATTTTTTAAAATAAACGTAGAGATAAAATAAAATCGTTTATTACTTGTTCAATTGTTATCAATAAAGGTTTCTGTGGGTAATTTCATGGGTTATTAATCTCATGGGTTATTAATCTCATGTGTTATTAATCTCATGGGTTATTTCCTATCTTACCCTATTAATAAGACCCAATCAAGTCAATAGGCTTTCCAGCGACTTCCAATGAATTGAAGGATTTTAGCGGTTTTAGTAAATTAACTACTTAATATTTAATAAAGCTAAACTGTAGATGGTATCAGGGATACAAATACATGAATACAGAACATGAAATTGAAATTTTGCCCTACAGTTGCAGAACAGATTGATCATGATTTTGATTGATATGTTGGCACTAAAGTTTCATTAGAAGAAATTAATTAGAACCTTGATTTCAATTGAAATCTTCTGTCTTGATATTGAGTCTTCAAATTAGTTTTCTGAATATTATGCCGCTGTGCGCTCAATACTACAAGAATATGGCCTAAGGGTACCAGAGCTCATTAACAAATTCTAATAAAGATTTACAAGAAAATTAAGTTATAGTTTTCCTCTGATTGACTTTAAAGTGTGATAAAGTGCAGAACTAAATAAAACGACTCTTGTGCCATTTTTAAAATTTTATTTACTACAAGATTTATAGACATTATGCTATGTTCCTGACTTTATTGAATCGAATTTGTTTATGATCTGTAGCCAACTTTGGATCAGGCCGTTCCCGACTTATGTCTTGCGAAGTGTAACCGTCGAAATTGTAAAGCGAAAACAAGCTTGCGTCGTACTCGGAAAGTTCTCGGATAAAACATTTGGTGACGTCATTCTAATGAGAGATTCCTAGTAACCAATGTTTCTTTCAGAAACTTTCATTCGTGGGGGACGAAAATTATAAATAATGTATATCGACTCCAATGTACTAAAATATAAGATAGCAATAATTTTACTTAACAATATGACGTGCTTCCTTAGTTAACCTCAAAATAACATGAATAGTGTTTATAGAATGTGTTATTATATACGAATTTCTGTATACGTGTGATTAATATAAGTGTTGAAACTAATTATTTCGGGGCTGTGGTTAAGCATGCCTGAAAGAAACAGTGCTAGTAACACCAGATAAATCCGTGATTGTACCTTAAATGAAGGACAAAAACACATTTTTCTTGTTTATATAACGTAAATTAATTGAGAATACACCAAATGCCTTGAACTGCTGCAAAGACCATTAAAATAAAATACTGAGTTGCCGGGTTCAGTGGTAGACCGTTGACTTACCATTCGGTAGGTCCTTGGATCGATCACTGCGACAGACCTTCTTGACTGAGGTTTTTACAGGCTTTTTCCTCATTCACACCAGGCAAATGCCAGGATGGTGAGTACAAAACATATCCTGGCTCTTTACCTTCCAACAAACTCTCCCGTCATGAGCCTAAGATCCCAAAAGACCTAAAGTTAAAATTAAAATAATCTTTGAATCTGAAGAAATGGCACAACTTCTGGACATAAATTGAATATTCTTACCTGCGTAATTACGAGGCAGACGAAAGCAAAAACTGTGAGATATCTCTTCGTCATTTTGGAACTTTTCAGAATCCAGGAATGAATGAATGAATGAAGATGTTTGCCTGCTTTGAGATATTCGTCTTCCCCTTTTATACTGAAACCCAACGAAAAAAGACACAATTTTCGGAATATTTGTTTTGACATAGACGCACAAATATTGTCTCGTACAAGATTACATAACGCTACAAAAATGGAATTAAAAACAAAAATGATTTTTATTTGGTAGTTGCTTACCGAACAGAATACATGTTGGAATAATTAGAATTAAGGACAATTTGTTTGTTACAGCGGTTTCCCAACACATAGCTAGACGAATTTTTTTCTTTGTAAAAACCATTCTTTCGATGACATCGGGAGGAAAAAATCAAGTTAATATGTAGTTCACATAATTATGTAGAAAGGCATTTTTCTCTTACAACTATCCCTCTCTCTCTGTGTGTGTGTTTCGTCATTGTTTTCAAGTGTATTAAAGATTGGATTAGTAACTATCCAATGAAAATTTCATCAATGCTTTCAGTCCATTAGTGTTAACTATAGCAGAGAAGCGTGTGTACGTATCCTACTACTAAATTCAACATGAATATAATGAGTAAGTTGTATATTGGGTATTATCTTTCATAAGAGAGAAGGTACAAAATTGTTTGACTGTTAATGAAATGGATAATTTATTTTTATAGAATTTTAAAATTTACATAGTCTTCAAAATTTAAATTTTGTCTGGAACTATTTTAATTTTTTTCTCCAAGATGTATACTCTACGTACAATATAAAGATGAAATTTACATTTGGACAAAATTATACAAGATAAGAACTTTAGAAAAGTGAAGTGTTTCGTTGTCCTATTGCCGATCTTTTCTCATTAGATCCACATGGGCAGATATATCCATGAAATATTAATCTTAACGAACAAGAAGCTTTTAGTTTCGTAAAAAAATATGGAAAACCAGTGATTCCTCCACCCCGAAATTTTCGAGAATACCCCTGAACTTTAAATTTTTTACTGTCAAAAATCGATAGAAACAGTGCAAAACTCCACTTACACCCTCCCAATTTTGACTTTACGCAGCCCCAAACTGAAAATCCTAGCCGAATCCGTATTGAAAACGATGCTGTTCATGTATATAAACAACAATTTCTATAGTGTTTTAATCACAATTTCCAGTTGACTTCCTTCTTATTTCAATTGAAAGCCTTTTCTTGAAAGCAAATCCTTAGCATTCAGGTGAAACGGGTTTCAAAATATTGCTTTAGATTTCACTAAGACTAAGATGAATCGTTAATATTTACAAATATTAAGTTCGAATTTCTTTCCATTAGCAAGATTAAGCGAAATTTATCTGACAACAGATTCTTTACATTAACCCTCAACTAGTATCATGGGGTCTGTGTTCTCCTGCCCCTTACTTCTCCATAATTTCTCTTACAGTCATGCCCTCGTATGTATTCCACTGAGAATTCAGTAACTTTCTTTCGTATCAAGATAATCCAACCAGTTAGCGTGTTCTTATTCTAAATTAACAATTTCAGTCCACTACTTTTATCTTTTAGTGATCTCGGACTAAGTTTAAAAACAGCTTCTTCGGTAACCCATAACCCTAGCTAAAATCCTTATTATATTCTATTTTTGTATTCTTTTTGTTTTAATTTAGAACTTAATGAATCCAACTGTTCTTTTTCCACGATCGAGTTTTTTTTTGTGGGGCGGGGGGGATAAAGTAAAGATCAATCTTGAAGCGAATGCTGGTAAGCCTTTACTCGAGAACTTAAACTACACATCTTCAAGACCACATGACCCCACACTACAGTTCCATCTACTAGCGAGCAATTTTAGTGGAGTCATACTTTAAAAATCATGTTGAGCCATACATGTGAGTTGACAATGTTCAATCAAGAAATTTCACTTCTTTATAATTTCGCTTTGTCTAGCTGTCTGTCCGCCACTCACGCTCAAACCTGAATGATAACAACTAGAAAGAACATGACTTGAGGTTTGGGTTCAAAGATCTTTGAGATTTATTCTGCCATATTTAATCTGGTAAGACTACAGCGTTCCCTCGTACTACTTTTGCACTACATGTACTCAGCCTTTAATGCACTCTTAACACCTAAACGAAATCACAAGGCAAGAAAATAAAACTTAGTTCAGATTGGGATTGGTTGACCATGTAACACGGTCGTTTACAATCTATTTACGCTTCTAGTTAGCAAACTCTGAATTATGAAATAAAATACTTGGCAATGGAACATACAGTCAGCAAGAATAAATTAATTTCAAATTGAAAAAAGTCTCATCAATCAATTTTTGTGTTCTACCTGCACCTTAGCCTGTCCTAGACTCAACAAAGAAAATTATTTCCAACGAAAGTTAAGTGATGCAGAGAGAGAGGAAGAATTGAAACTAGAGATTACACTCACAATAAAATGAAACTGATTATGACATCGTTTAAGAATAAATTTTATTTTGACTATTGTAATGGACGGAAGCGCTGGAGCAGGAAGACGGAAAAGACGGCTACAATGCATTGAAAGTAAGGAAATTTAACAGTAAGACAAAAAAGAGAGAGCAAAGCCAAGGGCAAATGGAGAAGGCTAATGTTACTCTAAA
>JAGDQP010053151.1:0-13623 GCA_022664845.1 Lepisma saccharinum | reverse complement strand
ATCCCTGCTCATGCCATGTGAACCTTGTGGAAGACAACACCTTCCCGAATCATTTCCCCTCCTATCTTGGCCTGAGCCTTACATGCCTAAAGGTCATAAATTAAATTCAAATTCAAATTGACTGAGGCCCAAGTTCCAGTGTAAGGGTGAAGCTAAGATCGTTGTTACACTGTCGAGCTTGCTGATCAGATTGCTCCACAGAGCTTCCTCGACGACACTGATGAACATGATTGTCGAGGAAGCTGATCAGTAGGCTCTATAGTATAATAGCAAAAAATTCGTCAAGCTTCCTCAAGGGCAGGCTCGTCAAGCAAGCTGATCAGCAAACCTGATACTGTCATAGTGCAAAGTATACTCGTGCTTCCTGGACAGCAAACTCGTCGAATAAACTGTTGAGCAAGCTGATCAACAAGCTCGATAGTTTAAAGAGCAACCTCGCCAGGTCCAACCTCGACGTAATCTGACCTAGACCTCAAGACGCGAGGTCGAAGTTGAGTGAGGTTCAGGCCCGGTGCGGTCCAGGATCAAGTTCCATCATGAGTTTCAGGTTGAAATTTTATGTTGAGGTGGATGACACCTTCAAATTTGACTTTGGGTCCTTACCGCATCTTCTCCCCAGCCCTATCTTGACCTGAGCCATAATTTCATCAAGGTCATAAATTAATTCAATTCAATTCGAACATTTTGACTATAAACTTCTGCTGAAGTCAATTAGTGGGACGATGTATTTTAACTGGCTGGTGCTATTTGAAAATTGAATGAAAATATTTTGTTTCATTGCGTAATAATCAAAATATAATTTTATAGCAATATTCTTTTTGGGTTGAACTTCGGCCTAGCCTGTCTGAGAGATGAAGCCTCTCGGCGATTACTTCTGGGAACAATGGTGGTAGTGGCCACGGTGTTAGTTGAGGTACTATCGTGTCATTCGACTAATTTACTAATTCAACTGAGGAATACCCTGGACAACATCAATCAGGATAGCCGGCAGATTGGATCGAACCTGCGTGTTTTCCCATTGCCTATCCCAAGTGCAGGACGTAACCGACAGAAACATGGCGGCCATGACAAAGACTTATGGGTAACGAAAATAAGTCAGTAGCAGAATTCAGTATTCTGTTGTTATCAGAAAACGGGGAATGTCCTTTTGAAAGCTGTGCCTCAGAATAATAATATTCTGAACTGTTAAAAATTGACCATTTTTACTTTGGTTTACGTGGACATAATACTAATGTAGATTGTAGAGTTACTGATATCACTGAATTGATAACTACACACTGGTCCTCAGTACAATAGAATTAAATTAAACTTGTGATTATTTTTTGACATAAATATACTGTGGCGAATGTATGTTACACACAGTACGTCCATATAGTGTAATAATCTCTAGTCGTGGGCTGTGTGCAATCATCACAAACTACAATTACTATTACAAAACTTTAGTGTTCTGTACTTTTTTTAGCATTAAACAATTTAACTATTTATGTTTATTATTTTGGAATCAGTATTTTCTATTTGACAGTCGAATGCAGCTAGAAAGTTTGCGACAGCAACTAATCCGAAGGGAACTCTGTGGCGCGAGCAATTTGCACTGTTTTGAAAAGTTTCGTGTTAGAATGCTAAATCTCAGACGAAAATATGCTGCGGGAGGGCCAAAGGAACCGTATACCGCGTATCACATATCCCAAATCGGACCTTTTGCGATAAGAGTAGCTTAACAAGCACTAAAATTAACACCAGAACATTGTTCACTAGTTGTTGTAAATATTTATTTGTAAAACTACGGTCAATTGATCGAACATGAAAATAAATTGGGACCGCGGTGGTTCAGTGCCGATCCGGGTGGTCGAGCTGGCTAATATTCTGGTCTGGTGACTAAAGGATCGCGGGTTCGATCCCGCTTCGGGCATGGATGTGATTTAAAATGTGTTGTCCGTAGTTTGGATAAGTAAGATAAACGCAAATTAAAGGTCCCAATTGTATAAATAAAATGTAGTGTGTAACAGGAAGTTAAATAAGAGTTTAAAAAAAGTTGGTAGAGCGCTTACCTCTGGTGCTAGGTGTCCTCGGATCGATCCCTGCTCATGCCATGTGGGCTTTGTAGATGGACAAACACCGTGTGCGTGGGTTTTCTCGGGGTGCTCCAGTTTCTTCCCACTTTCTTCATTCCATCATCCGTACGGCCTGAGCCATAATTGCCTAAAGACCTTAAAGAAAAATCAATTCAATTCAATGAAAATAAATTTGTTGACTTTATGCAGTATCCTCATTATCACAGGAATATTTTTACATGTCTCTTCCCTGCTTGTAACCTACAAGCATTATGTTTGTCACTTTATGGCTGAAAATATTGTAAGCGTAGGCCCTACTTTATTGCCCTGTTACGGGATTACGAAATATCAAACTTCGCTAAACTTGTTTTGTTCGCATACTTTGCC
This sequence comes from Lepisma saccharinum, assembly GCA_022664845.1. Lineage (NCBI taxonomy): Eukaryota > Metazoa > Arthropoda > Insecta > Zygentoma > Lepismatidae > Lepisma > Lepisma saccharinum. The sequence continues at coordinate 11,185 of JAGDQP010053151.1, read as the reverse complement.
ACACTTGCACCGAGAGGTTATAACTCAATTAGTAGAACGTTTAGTTACCAATCGGAAGGTCATGGGAATCATCCCAGTGACCGCCAATCCTGACAGAATTTTCAGGTATTTTCCTCAGTCACATCAGGCAAATGCCGGGATGGTACCCACTAACTAGGTCCTCCCCGACTACTTTCTAACATGATTTCCCCAGCACTATCCCTAAAAACCATAAATATTTTTAAAAAATGTTGACGCCTGTAAGTTTTGTGCCGATAGTGTCAATACATGAATTTGCCAATAATCAACCACAAAACACGGGAATGAATGATATCGAGTCGCTTCCGGAAATACAAAATCGCGGATCTATAAAAGAATCTTCGAAAATTCGGCGTTTTCCTGATTCGCTTTCGAGAGCTCTTGGTCGGCGAATGCAATTCCATTTTTTAACGTGCAAAATGTTTATCTCTCTTTCTTGTGTTACTCCGCTCCATACTTGATTCTATCTCAGAGTATTTTTTTATATGATAGTATTATAAAATTAATGAATTACAATCTTGAATGTGGTAATTGGATATAAAATTTCTTAAAATATACATGTCTATTCGTTTCTCTCTATTACAAGAAATATATTTGGAATTTAAACTTGTTTCATCTCAAATTTCTCTAAGTGATGCTAACGCCTGTAATTTATATGATTCCGTAATACACGTTCTCATACTTTTCCCTGCAAAATGCGTTTCGAGGAGGAATTACATATCCTTGAATGATAAGCACTCAAGGATATCCACTAATCAAGTTGGGTTGCATATTCAATAGGCGAACACTACCACAATTCATATAGCTGAAATGAGCATCCAAGGGGGTCAAAAATATATGCTCGCGATTGTACAAATATTTGGGAATTTCATATTTTCCTCAGATTAAGGGTTTAAGCACAATAGTTTCGGGGGCAAGTTAATGGTAGCCCCCTCAATCAAATTTTTAGAAAACAGATAGTGTACCGGACTGGACTCGTTTTGCACTAAAGTTTCTCGTTTTGCTCCGCAATGGTTAAAAAGTTATTAACACTTATATTTGGAGGGACATTCTACGAAATTTCGAGATGATATGTAGAATGGTTCTGTGATATGTTCATTAAAATGGTACTCAAAAGAGCTTATCCGATTGCGATGAAACTTCGTTAAAAAGAAGAAGAGAGAAAGAGACAGAGATATGCATGAGTAAAAATGGAATGCGTCCATTTGTCTTTGTAGAATACGTCATAAATAACATGTTGGACTTAGTGGTCGTCATTGAGTGCTTGGATTTGCATGAAAATAAACTGCAAGATCTCACATGTATTTCGCTGAGCATAACGAATACGCCAGCTCGGAAACCCAGGAATGGGACTATGGCTCTAATACAAAAAATAATGATATAATTTTAAATTTGGAAGAAAGTAACTTTACATACAGATGGACTGATTTGCTTACAATCAGACACCTTCATAAGTAATAAAAATTTACTGAAAACTCAAATTTATTTGTCATTTACTTTGCAGGTGTCCGTTAAGGACTTATAAATCGTGCAGTTTAAATATTATACACTATAGTGCTACTTTCGACAGATTGTATTCGGAATGGTGGTGAGAAGGGGTATGGACTGACGCTTGAATAGCGGACAGAGGTAACGATGTTGCCAGTTTTCCTCTCTTCTCTCTTTTTCGTGTGTTGCAGAGAGCAGCTACCTCATTAAGCATCTTCAGTTGATGACTGTAAAGAAAGCGTTTGTTTATGAGATTTGACATCCGCTAATGAATGACATATGTTGTGCGCAGTGTCATGATCATTTTGTAGATTCGTTTCACCCAGGTATCTTAAATTGTTTAGTTTGCTATGACAACAGTTATAGTGTAGTCATCTGGGAAGGAAGAGTGAATTTATTTAAATTTGTTGTCAGAGCCGCCTAACGGCCAATTTTGGAAGTACAACTTTGAAGGAGGTGTGGCTGGCCTTAAGCCGCCATTCTGGATTTTGGTGTAGTGGGCGAAGTATGTAGGTAATCGCAACTGATATTAATACAGTATTTAAGAGTATACGTATTCTCGAATTGGTGTAACCTCATGTACGAAGGAGTACTACAAGGAAGTCTATCCATTTGCCTTTGGATCTCGTCATGGACATTTATGGAACTCGATCATTTCATATTTTCTGCGAGTTAATGACGATTTAAGTTTTTCTGTCGTAAAGGATGAGTCTGTCTCATGTCGGAAATTTCCTAACGTAGATGTTTGTGTGAAGGATAGAATTTTGGCTATCAAAGTGTCTGTTATATATATTAAGCTTATAATTTTTATCTTCAGTATAACTGCGAATAAGTTTGTGAGTTAGAGCAACCTAGAATTTTACTTACGGAGAATTTCCAGGTCTGGATGCCAGGGAATTTCCAGTAACCTACACTATACGTTCCTTCACCGGATCATTAGTAAGCTTAGTGTGCATAAATTTTCTATATTTGTTGCCTCAATTAGCTAGGATTGGTAAAAGTTATAAATTTCAGATCGCCTTAGGCGATATTATTCACGAATGGACTAATTTGTCGATAAATTCATGTAAGACCACGTGGACGATTGGATCTCTTTGTGTGAAATTTAGTAGAGATATTTCGCGAGGAGTGCAGAGTGTGTTTGTTAAGTCCTTTTTGTGTGATTCTATTTGGATGGTTAATAGTCCTTAAGGATACATGGATCTAATTTATTGTAGGCATTCCTGGAGGAAATTTAATACTTATTTGATATGTGGAAATTCCGCTCAGGTTAGAAATATTCGAATGTTAAACAAAGTCTAGTTTCTATGATTTGTATTAAATGCAAAGCGTATATTCAACTTGGGTCGACTGCACTCAGTGCGTTATACAATATCAGTTTAAATAAGAAAGGTATTATTGCATTTCAAATTGAGAATTATTTGTATAGAACTGTATGATTTTTTTTTGATTTTTTTTACACAAAAAAATTTTATACATTTCTATTCAAGGTTAATTGATATCTATACCTATTATCCTCTAGGGAGAGCAAATTATTTGTGGGGTCTTGCGTAAGGGACCCGCCTATGTGACAAATCACTAGATATATTTCTTTGCTGTATGACATTTTCTGTTAATCCAACAGGGAAGGGGCTTGTTCGCAAGGAAACCTTAGTTACAGAAATGTTTATCCAGCGGAGGCATAAATCGAAGGAGGTTTGTTACAGCAACCAGGGAAAGAAATGAAATTTAGCAACAGTGTAAATGGCGTATAGCTAACACGTCACTACATGGATCTACTTCCCTTGTTTGTGGACACGACTATGGAATAGTCCTTCCGTTTTCTCCCGGCTTCCGTAACACCTCCAGAGGATCATGGTTGGATTTTTTCTTACTTCTTTTCATTTGCAAAATTTTGCCGTTTCTTGCGTTTTATCAACACAATTTAGAGAAGTAGTAACTTATTCAGAAGTTTCCCAAAAGTATTGTCTCACGGTTGAACTGTCTGTTACGCTGCATGTGTTGTTATGTGACCTCGAGAAAGATAGTTGATTAATTGGAGGTAGGTGATTGGATCATTGTTGTATTCGTCCCGGGTGCGTTACAAACACAAGACAAGAAAACAAATGAACAATGCATTCTAAATGGACGACTTTGGTTTAACCGACAACTGAATATATATATATACCTCTTCTTAATGAAACAGATAGCGCAGTAATCTTGATTTCTCTGTTACAGAGTTAGATCAGTATTGCGCATACAGCCATTCAATTGTCTTCTGCGTTGTACATATGAAATCGTGACGAAATAGTTGTCCAACTTCCAGTCATTTCTGTCCTTATTTGATGTGCTGGTCAGGACTAAATTATTATAATATTGTATAATTTGGAATTTTCATTGCTTAGTATACTGACAAATGTTGGAAAGGATCTGACTGTTGTACAGTATTATGGATTAAAACTCTGAGTAGCAGAGGAAAGAATTTGGACAAAGTGTTCCTAAAAAAGTTAATGATGACAATAACAACTTTCCCTATTGAAATCTTCCAGTTACTCTCATTAGTATATTCGAACGCTCCTGATGAACTCCTTTTGTATCGTTTCACTTAAAGTACATTTCCAATGAGTCCAGTTGACATTCGTTTATTAATCGAACATGTACAATAGTTAACGAAGAGTGTCTAAGAAGTGATATTGATATATGATGATATCTACATTTTAAATAATCATTCGTTTAAAGTACGATGCAGATCTTTGCTTTCCACGTTCCCTAATTTGTTAATTAAGATTTGTTTTGCCTATTCATTTTCTCCTATAGATTTTGCCTACACATTTCCTCATATATATTCGAGCTTCATATAAGTTTTCTCCTATACATTATCTGCGCATTTGCTCCTGTACATTTTGCCTATGCATTTGCTCCTATATAATTTGGCCCTACACATTTTTGCCTATACATTTGTATATTATTGTTAAATGTTATTGTTACTGCTATTGTTATTATAATAATATTATATTTTAAAGTTTCTTTAGATTATCTTCAGCTTACTTGTAAATTGATTTACACAAATTATAAAAAAAATATCAAATCAAATCTGTCCTTGAACCGATACACGCATTGTTAACACAGCACACAGCATAAAACCGAAACAAACACTGAAACAAAATCAGGCGGGATCCGAAACAGTTTTCTCATACACCTACTTTCTGATTATTATAACATTCATCTTCCTGAAGTAAAAGCTTCTCCACTAGAAAAATAAATATTCTACAAAATAAGTCAGGGTGAACTATTAAATTCATCACCCTGTATTTTGCGTTGTTATATTTAATATACATATTTGTTTCTGGGAAAAAAAAATGTGCAGAGAGTGTCGACTTTCTGAATCACAATTACTACTGCGTTCCTGAATTTAATATACTCTGGAATAAAGGAACGAATATCTCTACGCACTTTACTGCAAATATTTTTATGAGAGAAAGGCATTTTTAAATCTTCATTAAAGACATGTGAACATCATTTGCTTGGTTACCCCTCAAAGAACTTGGGACATGTATTTTTTTTTTTTTTTTTTTGAGAACTAAAGCATGGATGAGAATGCAGTTACAAATAGAAGGGGGTGGAGAGGATGTGTAAAGCACTGAAATACACAGTTTCTCACTAACCAACGACATTCATATGTTAGTGAGTGTATAAATAGGAGTGCGCATGTGCGTGTGTGACTTGATTTTTCACCATAATTACTTCTACTCTTTCTTGCTGTTTTTGTTTTTCTGTTGTTACCTCTTCCGAAAGAGATTTGCCACCCCAACCGTGATAGTGCCCCACCCTACCTTATTTCTTTGTAGTAAAAGCACCTTTGGCACTTTCATTTTGTGCTGACAACATTTTCTTTTTTTAATAATAACTACGCACAAAAAATATAATTTTCTCGCTCGGTATTACGCCCTGTTCCTCCTAGCTTCGACTTCATGTAGGCCTCGCATATTCTCAACTTAGACATTTATTTGTTATGGTGTCAAAAAAGGCTTCTCAAAAATTTTTATTAATGCATTCTAATGGTATGTTCATCTAACAATAAAGTAAGGAAATAAGCTGTTTTGTGAATAGAGAATTTCTTAGATAACAAAACGTAAAAATCACTGTATTAAATTCCTTAATTTTTTCTCCTTCTTTTGCACAAAATAAGTAATATATGCGTTATTCATATAATACACTCACTATTATTACATGTGTGGTTGTGTGCCAGATGTGGACATGCCAAAGTCCTTGCCAATTGTGTGCCAAAGTGCCAGGGCAGTGATAAAATCTTGATAAATTTATCTTGAAACTGAAGGAAGATTTCCTCGATTGTGGACAGGTATGATGATTGACGGCATTTGTGTGTGCAGAGGTGAGTTTTGTAATTCAGCAAATGTCGATTTTAATGTTCTTGACCGTTTGTTATAAAATGAACACATTTTTTTCTTTGAATGAAATTGTCAATGACTAATTTATTTTTGCGATGCATTTGTAATCTTTTCAGGTTTAAGAATAGAGTTAGAAAAAGCACGCCTAGTAATTCCTCAAATCAGAATATCCATATGCCAGAACATCCCAGCAGGTATATTATTGACTTCACTATGTGCTCAGAAAGTTTGCCCGCACCCATATAAGTGTCATGCAGTTTCATAATTGTACTCCTTTTCCTTAAACAATATTCAGTAATTAGAGTAACCTTGACTTTTGACTCGCATTGTACATGGAATATGATTAGTTGACAATCCATAATTTTAGTAGGGAGTATTCTAAGTGTCTCCATCCCGTAGTGCTTGTGTAATCAAATTTTGAACAACATATCCTAATTTTGCAAAGAAATTGGGATCCAGACAGTTTTAAATCGACAACTGAATATACGTACAACATTCTACGAATATCTTAATATCGAGGATCAGGGTATTGAGTCATTTGAGGGAAGATGCCCAACAGGGGAGATTACTACAGATTACTACCCATAACTAGATAGAAATTTCCTTTGGTGCGAAAGAACTAGAAAGTATTCTCTTTAAGGGACTGTAACGAATGCTGGATAATCTGTTACGTTCAGAAGAAACAGGTCTTTTAAAATCAAAATAAGGTAAGCGCACCAGTAATGGACACTTTAAGGACACTTTTTACCGTTATAATTTTTAACTCAAATACCGTTTAAATGTGTTGATCAAATGAGAATGTTACACATTCTCCATGCTTTCTTCTAGTGATTTCTACCCATTACTTTCATCAACATACACTATTTGAGAGGAAATCACGTTTTTTGTCTGACATTGTTTTTGTACCAGTCATGGACATGGGGAAACCTGGATGTTCCAGTAATGGACATACTGTATAACTCAAAATAATTTAAATAATCGTTGCTGATGTTTCGAATATGAGTAGTAAACACGATTAGATGTTTAATGCTGTCCTTAGATTAGCGGATTGTTTCATGGAATTCCACTGAGTGGTCATCCCGAAGGTCTGGGTTCGAAAACAGCTTACTGAAATTTTAACGTTTGTTTTCACTCAGTCATAACAGGCAAATGCCCTAATGGTACCTTCAACTTAGACTTGTCCGACTCCTTCCCGCTTCCTTTCTCCTACCCTATCCCGGCCTGAGCCATAGATTCCTTGCGCCCATAAAAATGCAAATTCTAACTTGCCATGAATAGTATTTAATATCAAAATAAAGCATTTTTCTTTAATGGACATCCCCGCGTCCATGATTGAAAAAAATGGGACCAAAACATTTCCTGACAAACTTATGGTCCTGAAGAGTAAATAATCTTTCCCAAGTTGAGATAAAACAACTAACAGAATTATGATTTCGCCCTCGGAGTTGCGGAGAATTTAACGCGCTCATTTTCTGCGCGCGTGTTCCGGAGTTCAATTTCCACTGAGAGCTATTGAACGCAGTGGTTCGGAGCCCACTTTACCAAAACTGTAAGTCTCGTTCTTAGAAGTTCACCAGCTCGCTTATTACGCTAATAACAACTCAATCAATCAAGGATTTTCATTTCAACCTAGTAATGAATAGTGCGTGTCCATACCCGGACAAAAACTGACTTTGTCGTACCGGTAATGGACACCCCCTGCTTTCCACTACAGATCCAAGTTATAATTGGTTTGGCCATATAAATACTCGAAACCAAGATATTTTGTAATGAATAATAATGCAGAACATCAAAAGTAATAGATTTTGTAATTTCGTCCATAAAAATGAAAGCTCTCGCCTTAATCACTTGCTTAACAGAATGCATGGAAGAGAAGGTTCAACCTCGGACCTAACTCCAACATCATGTCAGAAATATCTGATGAAAGCAATGACGAGTGAACAATACTCAGTGGTATCAAAACATACTATATTAAATTTTCCCATTTAGGTGAAATAATTACCGACCTTAGGAAAATCGTATTTTACAGTTTTTCTCTTCAAATGTCCATTACTGGTACACTGACCATTACTGGTGCGTCTACCTAAATATATATATATATATTTCTCTATCTCTAAAACAGATTTGTAGTCAATAAATAATTTAGGATCGGACTAAACGCCATGGCAAAGAAGCAAATGCACTTGAGTTGGGAATTTTTGGATGACAAGTACTTGGCTTAGGCGGTACCACAAAGAAGTCATGCCTGAGGCGAGAAACATGTGAACAGGAGTCTTACACCGAAGTTTAGGGATAGATAGATACCCAGTGCCTAAATGCATTGCATTAAATAAGACTGTTTTAATGCTTTTTTCTGATTAGACACTCATTTTTAACTTCTCTCTTCTTGAATAGAATATAGTCATACAAAGACATTTCTATTTGGCAGTCTACGTACGTACATTCATAGCCTTCAAGCAAATATGGGGTGAAGATGTAGGAAAGAAGTCAACCAGGGCCTATTAGTCCGGCAGCCAAATGTTTTTTGGCCCGAACCCAAAATTTTTGTATAAAGTTATTTGTATTGCTGATAACTTTTAAGTAGTGTCTATTTGAGACGAGAATGAATGATAACACCTTGTCACTTTGGGCAACTCCCACAATTCAAGATGGCGGCCGCCGATACCAACATTGCTCTCTGCATTGTGCTTTATAACTGAATAATGTCATATAACACACCCAAATTTTGATATTAAGTACTTTTATCGCTAGTAACTTTGAAGTAGAGTCCATTTAAGATGAAAATGGCGGATGACAAGTTGTTCTCCTTGGACAACTCCCACAATTCAAGATGGAGTCCACCATTAACGTCACTGTTCAATGCATTGCGCCATATGACTTAATAAAGTCATATAACACACCCAAACTTTGGTATTAATTATTTATTATCGTTAGTAACTTTGAAGTAGGGTCTATTTAAGATAAAAATGGCTGGTGACATTTTGTCACTCTTAGGCAACTCTCACAGTTCAAGATGGTATCTGCCAATAACGTCAGTCTTCAACACATTTTACTATATCACTGGATAATGTCTAATGACAAACCCAATATTTTGGTATTGAGTATTTTCATTTTTAACTTTGAAGTAGAGTCAATTTGAGATGAAAATGACTGACACAATTTCAAGATGGCGTCCATGAAAAGTGTGAATATTCAACTCATTGTGCCAGAATTCTGTTCTGTGCCAGAATATTCAACTCATTCTGTCATTGTGTAGCATATGACAGAAAAATGTCATATGCTACATCCACAATTTTTGTATTAAGTTTTTCATCGTTAGTAACTTTGAGGTAGATGAAAATGGCTTCTGACATTATGTCATCTTTGGGCAACACCTACAGTTCAAGATGGCAGCAGACATAACATCACTGCTCAGCACATTGTCATATGACTGAATCATACAGAATATCAGTTATTTTATTTCATCATTATTTTAAGATGCCACTGTAATTTCCCAACTGTGAGTTGATGTGCTCATAAAGTCATTTTTCTAATAAAAATAGGTAAGGGCAAGGAAAGAAGGTGATTGACATATCATCTTCGCCGCAGGACGCACTAACTACCCTCGCTACGTCCTAGTGCACGTCAGGTTCATGAAAAGATATCCTTGTACTATTGAGGATCGCTTTCTTTAAAGAGAAGTGTCATGCTGCATAATCCTGGGTTCCGAAATGCTTTGTGGATCGACATATGTCTAGATCCATCATTCATGAGATAGGGTCACACGCAAGGTGGAATCATCGTTATTATCCTCAATTGTAAGTCCCAAAACCTTGAGATCATATATTAAGTTGGCATGCTTGCGCCAAACTCGAAAATGACTTGCAATTGTTGTGTGAGGGTAGTAAAGATACAATACAAGACAAGTACAAAGAGGAAATGAAGTTTAGAATATCATCAGATGCTGTAGATAGGGATGGAATAAAGCAGAGACTAAGCGGTTTAATAGAACCTTTGGATCTTAGAACTGATCCAGAAAACATTGTAAACATAGCGTCTCGGGTGATGATGCCATCAACGGTTAATTGTCATTATGCTTTAACGATTGGAAGGAAGCAAAGGCAAACTTTTAAGCATCAAGCTTTATCTTGCCAATACCAAAGCTCGTTGTGCTTGAATCCAAAGCAAATAAACACACTTCAGTTGGCTCAGACAGGATATTGATTGATAGTGGCCTAATTTCCCCACGCATAATTGGTTTGCAGTAGGGCTGTCAATATCCGGATAATTTGATATCCGATTAATCGAACAATTCATTGTTCGGATATTCGAAATCCGATTATTCGCATAATTTTCATTATCCGGAAAACGGATAATCGAACATTATTCGGATAAATGAACATTATCCGGATAAACGGATAATTGAACATTATCCGGATAAACGGATAATTGAACATTATATGGATAAACGGATAAATGAACATTATCCGGATAAATGAACATTATCCGGATAAATGAACATTATCCGGATAATCGAACATTACCCGGATAAACGGATAATCGAACATTATCCGGATAAACGGATAATCGAACATTATATTATCCGGATAATCGAACAATTTTCTGTGGAACAGATAATCCATGAACTATAGTGGATCCCGGGAAGATGCCACACATTTCATTCTGCGAGACATTGTGCAGTAATTAAAAGAAATAGAAAAGCAAATTTTTGCACAAAAACATATTGAACATTGATGCTCATACTGACGGAAGTATATCAAACTAATTGCATACGCAACGGATATATTCACTGTTTCTATCAGGCATGTTTTCAGGGGAATTTGTCCCCCGAAAGTTTCCAACCGCCCTCCCAAAAGAATTAATGTTAACACTTGTTAATAGTGTGTTAACACTGAAATACGTATATAATAGTATATTCTGTAATATGGTTCATATTACTTGGAGTTTCAATTTTATTTGTGGCCTTAGGCATCTAAGGCTCAGGCCGTGATAGGGAAGGAGAAAGGATTCGGGAAGGCCTATGTTAAAGGCACCATCCCGGCATTTTCCTGGTGACTGAGGGAAAACTCTGGAAAAACCTCAGTCAAAATGGCCGGCTGCTGGGATCGAGCCCACAACTCCCGAATGCTACGCCAACGCTCTACCACTAAGATGTTATTTTTAGGTTAACTAAGAAAGTGCAATATACTGTTAAAGTAACATTAGTGTCTATTGTTATTTTTTATTTTTAGCACATTACAGTCAATATTAATTGTTTATAATTTTCGCGAGCCTCCACAAACCCCCCGAAT
>JAGDQP010053150.1:2661-13102 GCA_022664845.1 Lepisma saccharinum | reverse complement strand
ATTTATCTCAAGGCGAAAATCTGGTCCAACGTTGATCTATTTCTTCTAAATCCACATTGGTGATCTCCAATTATTTTATCTACGTATACACTTAGGCGTGTTAACAGAATATTACTTAATACCTTGTAACAGGTTGGAAGTAACGAGATTCCGCGGTAATTATTACAGTCCGATTTATCGCCTCTTTTGTAAATCGGAACTATTTTTGATGTTTTCCATTCCTTTGGGAGCTCCTCCTTTCTCCATATAGCACTTATCAATTTATGTAGTTCCTTGATTAGTGCCGTTCCTCCTGCTTTAATTAATTGGGCTGGAATATTGTATATTCCTGGTGATTTGAAATTTTTCAATTTCTTTACCGACATTTCGATCTCGATCTCGCTAGGTTCGGGAATCCACGGTTCTGCGGTATGGATTTCAAATTCCTCTGTTTGTTCCCCGTTGTGTACATTAAGATGTTTGTCGAAATAACTTTTCCACAAATCGACAATTTTAGTCGGATCCGCCTGAAGATCTCCACGTTCATTTCTAATCATTCCTAACCTCGGATGGTAACCTTTTCTTAACGAGTTTACTCCTTTGTATAGATCTCGTATGTTATTTTGTCTTCCCGTTTTCCTCCATCTCCTGAATCTTTTGCCTAAGACATTCTTGCTTTTTGTTTCTGAACCCGAGTGTGGCGTTTCGTTTCGCGTTACTGTAGTGGTTGGTATTTGTTTCACTTTTATTACTTAGCCATCGTTGCCTGGTTTGTTTTCGTTCATTGAGAATTTTTACCATTTCTGATAAAATACGTTATCAAAATGGCGGCAGCGAGACTTGATTATAATTGTTTGTTTGGTTACAATAAGAACCCGTTTTCTCTTTATGCTTACATACAGAAATCACACTGGAACTGAAAACTGACAAGCTCCAAGAACACGAAAGAAATCTCTCGCTGTTTTTCTTAGGATTATTCTGAAACATTCTTGAAAATGAAATATTACTAGATATATCAAGGAACGTTCCCAAAAATTTTATCAGTGTATGGTGCAATAAAAGCTCACATCTCTTGTGTTTCGAGTTGAAAGTTGTCACATACTTTGAGGTCTATACACTGGTATCACATGCATTGATACTTATGTGTTTCTTCGAACTACCCGATGTAAGTAAGGCAATATTTCCTAATTATAACTTAATAAGGCCTATTAGGTGTTCTTCATGTTACGAGTAGCGTTCACAATTGTAGTAGATAGCTTAGAGAAACGTAAAGGCATTGATCAAAGACAGACATTTTTTAAAAATAATTCCCAAGGGAATTAAATAGCTACCGGTACATTTTGGTGTTAATGACAATAATACTTTTATTGGATTTTTTAGATGAAATTTCTCAATGACTTCTAGTTGAGCACATTATTCTATCGAACTTTTACAGTTTGCTTGTAGCTTGATTAAGTAACAATGATGTATTATTTCACCCTAGTTTCTGAATATGGTGCTCCATTTTCATTATAACACTCACATTATTACCAATGACCACTAGTTTCCTCTCACTGCTCTGATGTAGCCTTTTGACACAACGTCAATGAAACATTGATTAAATCATTCATTGAACAATGTTACATTTTATTCCCTCACGATTAACGTTCTTCAACAATACTCTTTGCCAGTAGTTCATTTTATATGCAGCTTTCCCTTTCGAATAATGATGAACGACACGGTATAGTTTGAACGAAGAAAGCCTCGAATCTTGTGGCTTAAATGGAGCATCAAAATAAATCATATCCAGACACCTTTAACACCTCGTTTGAGACAGTAGGTGTCTTTGTGCTGGTGGATCTGAAAAGTCTTTCAATGATTATAAATGAAAACAGTGGTTACAAGTCTCCAATTTATAATATTTCATAGATATTTACAGTTGCGAAAGAACGAACTGAATGACCCCTTGATTTCTTTTATATGTTACCAGTGCATGAAATTGCTTTAAGATATCTTTATATAGTAGGAAACCTTATATGCTGTTCATGACGCATAAAAATAATCTACATATGTCACGAATGTAGGTTAGTTACGACTATTGTTGATGATTCTGTCATTCATTGTGTCTCAATATGTTCTAACGTCAGTCAACAACACGACCTGCTAATAAACGATGCTGATTCAGTAAAAATGTTGAAACGCCATCTGGTTGGCAATCTTCTTTTGTTGCAGTGGAAATATTATCTGTGATATTACTGATCCATACCTTAGAGCCAGCAATAAATTGAGATTATTGTTTATTTTACATTTTTCAAAAAGAAACAATGAAAACTGATTATGGATTATGTGCGAAGAACGTTTTATGTTCTTCGTTTAGTATATATATCTATAATGTTTTGTTTATTTGATAATTATCCACCCACTCCTGAAAAAAGCGTAGACACTAAGACCCTGAAAACAGGCACTAAATGTCTCGAAAACAGAGAATAAAATTTCAAAGGATGGAAATACAATAAGAATAGATAATGCAATAATTTGTCAGAAAATAGAAAAAATATGCTTTTCAAATTCTTCTTTAAAAACATTTCGAATAGATGATTTATAGATTTCCTTTATACAAACTAATAAGACTGTTATTTTCTTGTTTAACACAAAAATGGCTTTTATGTTTCCTATAGATCATAAAACTTAAATGAGATTGCCGAATATATGAACTTGAAATTATAATGAGCACATTTACCAATATATAAAAGAATCAAAATGCTTTTATTGTCCCGTGATGACATAACAAATCATACATTTCTGGAAATCGAACAACCTACGTTGTTATCCATAGTTATGCAAACATATTCTTTTCATATGAACTTATACACATACATATTATAGGCATTTTACATTGAAAATTATGCATTCAATCTTTACCTGTTTGTAATTTACACAATATGCGTGTTTCCTCACTTATTTTGAACTTTGAAACACGAACATCAATTCTTGATTACGAGGACATTTAAAATCTGAATCTTCTATCAGAAAAAAAAAAGAGATAACGAAATGCATACAAATTCTAAAATTCTAAACAATGCTAAATTAGATTTTTTGTCTCAAATGGTGTTGTGCATTTTAAGTTCATAATTATCTCATTGTTATGGCACATTTGCACATAACAAAGACTATTATTTATGTTGAAAATAGACTAACAATATTCATATTTTTGTTTATAACAATTGAAATTGAATTAAACGAAAGTAATATGATACATAGAATGTACGTTACAATCATCAAATTTAAACAAAGCTTTAATAAAACATATTTAAAGGAGGAAAATCTCATCTAATGGCTTCCCAGGAGGCAACGTACCAAGAATAGAAGATACATTCCCTCACTGAATTGCGATACTGAGGCACTGGATTAGGAAGGTGGTCGCGCGGGTATAGCTCGAAACGATCTGTATTCGCCGATCAACCTCTTTAATAAAATTAAGGCCTGCCGTGCCCCAAGTACCACTTGACTCAATTGCGATCGCAATCTGATCAGAGTATTTCTGATTTTTATCGGCCTCTCTACGAGTAGCAGCACCACCCGCTTTCAAAGAAGAGTGAGCAACATTTGAAATGGCGAAAGTATCAGCGCAAGTAAAATCCCATAATAGAGGTCTTCCTCTTTTCCATGGAACTAGTGTTATTCCATCAGGTCTCTTACCGTCGGAGCGGCTACAGCCAGATGGTTCTCGTACCGATGGTACATTAGCAGAAACTAGAGCAATTAGAGAAATTATTTATTATGTCAAGTTTGGCTAGTACATATTTTGTATTTTATGTCATATCGACTAACTTATTTATAGACAAAAGTGTTGCAGATGATTCAAAGATTTTGGCCTTCCAGTTAGTTGAAAGAGCGTTTATGGCTTACTTAATTTAAGCATGCTTTCGCTTTAGATTATGTCCAAGAATAATAAATAGTTACTGCTTTAAAAAAAGTTACAATTTAAAATGTATAATTGGGAATCTAATACAATCTATATGCGATGTCAAATAAAGGAAATAAGAACTGCGTACATTGCATAAGATGAATGCATTATAATGGTTCTATAACTGTTGTTATTGTATAATTATTGATTTGAGATTGGGAAATAATCTCGACTTCATAACAAAAGAATAGTTGTTCCTATTCAGATAAAGATAAAGATATCTTCAAAACATAAAGATATTTTGTTTGGGAAGTACTGTATATACTGCTTAGAAGTTGGTGATCTTTCTGTAGAAGTAATTTTAAGTACTACGTATCAAAACCGTTTGAACTTTACTCGTTGGAATACTTAAGCAAACTAACAATATAAATAAAAATAAATAATAAATAACCACGGGCGTTACAGACCGAAAGGTCCTGAGCCTGCCCCAACGCCATCTGTCTGCGGTTGGTGGAACTGCGTCCACATGAGTGACGGCAGTGTACTCAGTACTGCGTGCTATCTGGCCACAAACAGGCATATCAGGGGCTTTCTAAACCAAGTGGCCATCACATCTTTATTCACGTGACTCCCCAGTTTGCCTCACGACGTTGGGTAGACGCCGAAAGGTGGAACTCCAGCCCGGAATTGAACCCGGGATAACGCGGAGCGATGAGTCCAACGCTCTAACCACTAGACTATGGAGCCCCCAAACTAACAATATAGTAACATAATAAACAGAAGGCGTAGCTCAATTGGACTGTGTACATGTGCTGCCGCTAGGCTTAAACAGCGGACATCCTATTTGTATTATCTAAATGGCGGCTCGAACTCGTCTTGCTGAGACTTTTATAACGACAACTCTGCAACCTATGCAGCCCTAGTGGTTCCTGAGTTGAAAGTTGCCGACGGACGAACACAGCGCTTGCATAAAGGCTCTCAGCACTTGCTGCTGAAGCCTAAGAAGAGAAGAAATACTAGAAAGTAATTCCTTTTTCACATTTCCGTTGTCAGAATTTTATTTCTAACTATAAAAAGATTCCCAAACGTCCTAGTAATGGTTGCTTTCTTCTCTGTGAATCTTAGTATTTGTAGAGATCTTTCACCTTTAACTTACCGAACTAAGGTAAGAATAATGAATTCTTCCAGTTAGTAACATCATCAGTGTTGTCAAATATATCATCTTAATTTTCGCAAACACATTTTGCCAGAGGACAATCAAATTGTGGTCAAAATTCTTGTGTGAATTTTTAAAATGACATTCAGATAGGGAGCTGTGTACCATACATATTTTATTAAAGTCAAAGGTCCGTTAGATCTTGTCCATCATTTATATTTTCTCCAAAATGGAAGGAGAAACTTCTTTCCCTCGAATGTTAAGCCCTTGATGAGTTGATGATTCCTTACATTGTCAGGAAACGAGGAAACGCCTACGTTTTTCTTGATGTTGATGATGATGCCATTGCTATAGAAATATTTCTGAATGTACGCCATTCTTTGACCTGAATTCTTTTCAGTAAGTCCAAGCAAGTTGAATAAAGGTGAATAAGACATCTATTATATGAAGACGTGACAAGTAAAGGGCGAACAGCTTCAAAAGCATTATCACACACAATAAAGAATTTCTTTCTTTTTGTGGAAGGTAAAAAGGATAAGATACAGTATTGCTAAGCGTCTGTGGATTGTTTGTGTAGATCTACAAATTGCTGATAGAATGTGGGGATTCTCGAATGAAGAAGTAAACTGGTGTGTTGCAGCCCTTCATTTCATAAGTCGTGAATCTTAAATATCTGAATTTTATACCAGCGGTCTACCATCCTCACCGAGGTTTTCTCAGAGATTTTCCTCAATCACACTAGGAAAATTGTCGGGCTGGTACCTTGAAGTTAGGCCATAGCCTACTTCTTCCCTCCTCCTTTTCCCCTTTTCCGGCCCGAGTCACAGACACCTGTAGACCATAAATAAACATTCAAAAATATTTTAATACTATTTAAGTTTATCTACAATGGCGTCTGTATTCAGTAGATTACTGCGTAACGTTCCTTTGTCTTTTGGATATAACGTATTACTGGATTTTGTATATCTTTGACTTGCATGACTTCTTTTACTCAACTATGTGCTATTGTGTTAATCAAGTTTCGATTGATGAAATATTTAGAAGTTGCTAGAATAATTGAATAAAGTTCCGAATAAAATCATTTAGTGATAATCTTACATATAAAGTTCGACTTCTGTCTAGCTCTTTGTATGTGTCCAGTATACATGTACTGAGTCAATCTGAACCCAACCCTTGCTTTCATTTCACCAGGGGAGCACTATTGACTGGTCTGGACCAGAACGTCTGGTGCCATCATGTTTCCTTATTGAGCTTGTTTCACAAGATACCTATCAACTGTCTTATGCCCCCGCCCCCTCTTGAAACAATCTGCATGAAACTTTACCTGGTTCCATGATTGTTCAGTGGTCCATCTCTGGTATCAAAATGCACACTCACTTGCCACATTTCTGCATTGGGCTATCTTCTGGCCTTGTGGAATAGAAACATCGTTTTTCCGGATTCTATACAATTCTACGAGTATATACTGTACACGTGAAAATAAATCCAGGTAAGTATTTGCCTAATCCCTCTCCGTCGGAAGTTATGCATGTTGAGGATGTTATATCTCAGATTTAAGGCGGAATTAGGTTTTACCTTCGCAGTGTAGCCTTTAAGAGGCCTTCGTACCTACCCTGCTGTGTGTGAGTGTGTGTTTTTATATTTTTAAATATTCTGGACAAATAACAAGCAATAATGAAATTTTGGAAAGCGGCCTCAATAATGCACGTGAATGAGTATCAAATGAACTATCTGAGATTTTAGCTTAGAAACTAGAATTCCCGTTATTGAGGACGTCATACTCCTACGCAATTATGAGAATTATCGTAATTTCTCAGCTAAAATAAACAATGATAAAATCTGAGATAGTTCATTTGATACACATTCACATGTATTATTGAGGCCGCCTTCCAAAGTTTCATTATTGCTTGCCATTTGTCCAGTAATTTCTACACACACTCGCACCGTAGGTACGAAGGTCTCTTAAATGTATAACTTAAGTCATGTGGCCTTTTCACGTGGAAATGACTTATCTGTTAGCAACACAGTTTATTTATTTATTTAATAATCCAGGTATAGAATGTAATCGCGTTTTACACTCAATTCTTAGCATAAAAGTTACAAATAAGTTAAATAAATACTGAATAAAGAACTGCAAAATTTTCTTTAAAAAAAAAGGGCTCTCTGTAATAATTAGGTAACTCGAACAAAAGTTTATTCCCCATTCAAATTCCTATTCAAACCAATGTTAAAAATTCACATGTAATTCGAAGTTTTGAATCTTTCATTTGAATAATTTGAAGTCACAATTTCACAAATTCAAAAGGGGAAATAAATATTTATGTAGGCCTATTCCAATGACTCAAACACTCACTTCACGACTTTTAGTGATGGTCAGATAGCTAACAGAAGAATACAATTTCAATTTGGTTCAGCTATCGTAGCATTAGAGAAGAGCTTTTTTTTTTTATATACAGCCTTCACCCTCTGCTCAATCAAGTGGGATTCTCTATGCCCTTTTGCGTGCACCTGTATGCCGTAAAACCTTCTCCTCTACTAGCCAATGTTTTGTAAGAATAAAAAGATTCTGAATATCTTTTTACCTGCACTGAAATTTAGTTAAGCGTGTAAAAATAAACAAACCGAAGCAACCAAGAATCACAAAGTAGCTAATGTTAAGATTATGTGATCGTGTGTTGTAATACACTACATTCAACTTTTTTAATTGTGTTTTCCTTTTACTGGTAGCTTTACTATTGCAAGAGAAATATTGTTTTACGTTTGACTATAGGCCACGCACAAAATAGAACAGTTTTTAAATATCCACTGTATGTTAATTATCTTTGTTTATATAGTTAGTAGTTTTGTTTTATTGATTTTCTTCAATAATGAGTGCTTTCATTGATTGGAATTTTGGACAATTCGAACATTTTTCTATACCCTTGGAGTTTGAGTTAAAGAGAGGCCATTGAATTGACAAATAATAGAAAAATATGTAGCTATTGTATTTACAAAACACCACAGAAATTTGTTGTGGATATGGAGTCTAAAAATATTAAACATTTTCGAATATGCATGCATATGTGAGCTGTAGAGAAATTGCGTTTAGTACTTGATTGAGGCGGCATGGCATTACAGAAATACGTGTTTGTTGCGCGTACATCTATTTGAAATCAGCAATCCTGTTGTGAGTACATGCAGGGGTTTACGTTAAGTAGTCTCAAGAGTTCTGTCCTTGAAAATTTTAGGATATGTGATGCCCTATACCTATCGAAGAACAGCTAGGAAGAAGTCAATAACACTATTTAGGGCGTGAAAATTATGCTGAGCAGGTTAGGAACAAGACAAGTGGAAAGCATTTTATTTTGGGCGAAATAAGTGACTTGAAAACGAGACTAAGAACATACAAAGAATTGATTTCAGTAAATCTGCTGAGCATACCCAAGATGCACGTAGTGCATTGCTTATTGAAGAGATCTGGTCTGAAAAAAAAAATGAAATTGATAATAGCTCCTGGATCTTTGAGGTAGTCACCTTACTTATAAGAGAATCCTAATTTTGTATGTTGTAGTAACAACTACTGGACGTGTCTTGATCATGATTGAGAGATGAGTATATTGATCCACATTAAATTTAAGATTCCAGGTGTTACACCAGTTCACAAAAAGAATTAATTACTTTGAAGAGTAGAAGTATCAGTGAAAGAATCGACAAAGCAAGTCTGAAAGATTTCGCAATTATCTGTTGTTGTTTTTGGAGAAATAATAATAATAATAATTTAGTTTAAGATCTTTATTAGAGTGCAATATCAATATACCACTGCAACATATAAGAATACATATTAGTTACAGATGTAAGTAGAAAATTGGATACAAAATAACAAAGGAAATGATACCAACTATAAAGTTAGAGTTGTTGAAAAAAAATAAAGGGTTCACAACTGTATAATACATATTTAACTAGAATTATCTAATACAAGTACATAATAACAATAATAGTAATAATAACGTATAATATTTTTTACTTTTCAATTTTTCTCCCGGGTAACATCAGGGTTTACGGCTACTAAACAACAATGTTTGAGGTGTTTTTGAGAGAGAGAGAGAGAGAGAGAAAAAAAAATGTTGGGATTTCCTCCGCTCTGCAAAAAAATCTTTCCTATCTCTTTTCCCTATAGCCTGGGATATAAATTAGCCTAACATACAGTATTTCACGTCCCAGTAATTCTATCAGTTGTTTTCAAATTGTACAAGTCAATCATTTCTAGTAAATAAAGTCAATAAGTACAGCTTTAGTATAATTATTTTCACATAATATTTTATATAGTTTCCGGTTACGGCAACACTAAAATGATACGAAATTAAAACGGGGAGGAATGATAAAAGTAACTGAACGCAGGAGATAATTTTTGTTCCGTTAAGTTACAAAAGAGACAGTGAATAAGACATCCTTGAGAAGCCAAAATAATGGATAAAAAAATTAAGGAAAAAAAGATGAAAGAGTTTTACGTATTGTCGAATTATTATTGAAGTATAGAAGTTCACTTTCGACAGAAACGAGAGAGAGAGAGAGAGAGAGAGAGAGAATGACCTTCAGCTTGTTAACGTTTGAAACCACATTGGAAATCTAACTGGAGCAGTCATCATATAACAGAAGCATTTTTCCTTTCTTTCTCTTTGTTAGCTACTCTCCTTATCCAAGTCTTTTCATCTACTAACGTACGTAAGCTTATGTTCAGAGCTGCTATTCAGAGAAACTACCGCTCTTTTATGTCTGACGAAATATTATTCTTACTACTATTATACTTTCTCCGATTGTTATCTTAAGAATTGAGAAAAAAAAAAAGATATATATGTTTCCACGGTATGTGAACTGGTAGCTTAGCTCGTATTGTTATTGTCTGCGTTGTTAACAATCTCGATGCATTTTTTTTTTAAACGAGAAGGAAAAGAATATTTCTTCTCAACATCCAGTTTCTTTTACTAGCCTGGCACAGTAAAGTACCTTGAGGAACTCCTTTCCTTGATTTTAATTCTTGTTATTTACATTGCAATATGTTTTGTCAATATGTTTGAATATTTCAAGTGATAAATTAGTCTATTGTTATGTTAGGTAAAATGTACGTAATGATTAATATAGTTCATGTTGTCTGTCTTAGTAATTATTACTCAATGCGTAATATTCGATTATTTATTTCTCAACGGCAGCCAAAGAAAAAGTTCATTTAACTTAATAAATAAGTTACTACATGTATATAAATTTGAATTGCCAGCGAACAAACAGATGCGTTAAAGGAATAAATTTAAATTTTCCTGGTTAAGTAAAAACGAGCACAATGTTTAAATTTACAAATTAAATTCTGAAGGCCCGGATATTCCATCGTTTCAGAACGTGAAGAAGGTCCACTCTTTTAGAGCGGATTTTCATCGGAGAAAGATGAA
>JAGDQP010053149.1:0-13624 GCA_022664845.1 Lepisma saccharinum | reverse complement strand
AGTACAGTGCAAGAATTTAGCGAAAAATTAGAGAATACAGAATTAGGCCCGCTGTAAATAGTATGTGTGGTAACCCTAGACAGAAGTCGTTTTCGAATCTTTCTTTCTAATAAAAACAATAAAATATTTCGGAACATGTGATAGTTCGTTGATTTTTATCTCCTCTCCGAGCCTATCAGATATTTGACAACATTGCTAAAAGATGACATCACTTTCGGGGATAGGGTAGTGTGTGTCTTCGTAACATGAAAAGAATAGTAAAATATTAATGAGTATGGGGATTACTCGTGGACGAGCAGTTAGAGCATTGAACTACAAACAAAGAATGTAGAAAGTTCCAGCTTCTAATCCCATTGCAGACCCGTAGAGACTTTACAAACAAAATCAACATACGAACGTGAAAGAAATGGATGGAAAAAGCAACTGAGTTAAGTAATTCTCCGTCATGAAGTTTAATGCTTTGTTTTGGTCAAACGTAAAGGTGGCTTGAGCCGTTGAACTGGTGGGCAACTATAACGTAAAACGTTTCCAAAATACTCCAATTGTTGACGTTGAAAACTACGTTCATCTCAACATTTGTGTGCTGCTAGAGTCCAAGATGCTACCACAGGACAAAACCTTTACTGCGTACCTGAATTCGTAGCAGTTAGAACGTGTACAATAGGCACTGCAGAAGAAGGAGTCATCACATGTGAATCTCAAGGGTGTACTGTTCCTTGCCTACAATGCCAGGCCACATGTGGCGCAGGTGGCCAGAATTACATATAGTGACTAGACTGGGATACACTGTGTCAACCACCGTATTTCCTGGATCTCGCGCGAACCGAATATTACCTCTCCAATTCGCTGGACAACTATCTTCGTGGGAAATCCTTCGCAAATGATGCAGACTTGCGGCAGGCACTCACGGCCTTCCTTGCGTCCAAGACCTCCCAGACTTACCGCCAGAAACGTAAGTAAAAAGTGCTGGTTGCAGATAGGGATTATTTTGAGGACTAAAGGTAAGTGACATTTTCGGCACACCTTTCTATTTAGATAAAAAGAAGACGAGATTTTTTTTGGTTACCTCGTATATCTGTTTGAGGGAGTAACATTATTATGTTATATTTGCAGGAGTTCCGTAGACGCAGTCTCCATGTACACAAACTTTACTATAATTAGCAAACTAAGTGCCACAAGAACGAGACTGAGAGTGATGCGGAATTGTCTAGATAATGCAGGTTAGTGGATAGTAAATAAGAACAATATTACAACGAAGGTAAACTAAGGTGGCAAAATATTATAGACAAGTACATGATAACGTTTAACTTTTCCCTTCGCACGGATAATAGCTGTTACATGACATGGTATCGTGGTTACGAATTTTTGTAAGTACACTGTAAAAAAACACACTTCCTTACATTTTAGGGCACTTTCAAAAGCAGGAATGTGTTTTAAAAGTATACCAATTGTGTAATAAATTGCTGTAAAAGTGTTCGAATGTGTTCTATTACAAGTATTACATAAATCGGAGCATTATTTGAACATAATAAAAGCACTATAATTCTAAGAACAATTTTTTAGCGTTTTCGAGCACATTTGCAGAACTATTAAGGGAGCACATTAATCTTATTTTCTGTACACTTTTTACTTTTTTCCAAGCCCATTACACCCCAATAATAACTCACATTAAATTCTTTGTCATTCTTATTTGTGACTCCTCATTATTTTTAAGGAAAATGGAGGGGGCTCAGGTAATTTATAGTAGTAGTGTGATTTGTGTGCTTATGAAGCGTTTCTCTAAATGCACAGTCTTAAAGAAGAGTTTAATATGCATTATTTATCTCTTTATCATTTAGGTTGAAGGTATAGTGTTGAGATGCCAATTTAACATAAACTGTAGGAAGTTTGCCAAGGCGCTTAATCAAAATTCTACTTGAACGTTAGAAGCTATTTTCCAGTTTAATAATTTAGCTCTATACAAAAATGCATAGGTAAACAAATGAAACTATACATCCTTATAGTTTTGGAAAACCGTAGTTGCATCCAAAGCTTGTCTCGTCTGGGGAATGACGTCAGCACATCAATTGAATTGAATTGCATGGCCTCTAGACACCTAAGGCTTAGGTTGAGATAGGGGAAGGGAAAGGATTGGGGAAGGTGTCCGCCAGAGCCTATATTGAGGATGTCATCCCGGCATTTGCCTGTTGTGACAAGAAAAAACTGTCAGAATTGTCGGCCACTGGGATCGAACCCACCGCGACCTCCCGAATGCTATGCCAACGCTCTATCACTGAGCTCCGTACGTCACTGCATCACTTTTAGGATAAGATTGACTACGAATGAAGCGCACAAGCCGCCAGCTGGGATCCCACCCGATATTTACCTTCTGAGACTGTAGAAAAGCCTTTATAAAAGAATCAAAATTGCCGGCACCATGACTAACCGGGCTTCCAAATTCCAATTTGAGGCTTATTGCAGTGATTCCGCTAGACACCTCACGTGGGGGTATCAGTCCCGAAATGCTCGAGAACTTTAGCATTTTTCCAGTCAAAAATCGATAGAAAATGTGCAAAACTCTATTTAGAACCCTCCCAGATTTGACTTTACACCCCCAAACTGAAAATCCTTGAGGAATCTCTGTTGTATTGTTATTGTTAAATATTTTCCTTTTTATTACTGTCTGCTCAAATTAAAGTTAGGAAGGCCCTTTCTTTCCTTTCTATACAAAATTGGGGAAATACTCAAATCCTTTGTGTGGATTAAGGAAGAAAAAAACAAACATTTCTATATTGTGATATGACAAAAAGAAATTAATAATTATTACTTATGAATGTACAAATCAAAAACATTTAACTATTGGTGTACGGGAATCATTTATGAAAATATATACGGAATTGTAGGAATGCTTCAGACAGCTAAATCTTCGGTGAACGACTTACACGTCTGTAGCCGAAACGCGGAAGAAAGAGATCAGGAGATATGACGTTTAAGAGTGATCGACCTAGAGTTTGCTTGGCTTCGCAACTCAAAAGCTGTGATGTGGGAATGACTTATGGAAAAAAAAGGGAAATTTCCTAGGAATGACGTAGTCACAAAGAAGGTGACGAGCTGGTTCGGGTAAACTGGAAAGTGAGTCGAAATCCCGCCTTGAGAGAACGAGCAGTCGGCCCAGATTGACTTCGAGTTGGGTAGACAAGCGATCTTAGTTAACAAGTAAGTGATATAATATTCTCTTCGATCGTTAAACGTCATGGCTGTTGATTTCTGGTTGAAATTTAACTGATTTATTAATGATTTTAAACAAATTATTTGAACATTGATTTTATGTTTTTGTCATATCCTTACTAGCACCATATTTGGTAATATAACCGGAAACTTAGAATTAGCCGTCTGAAACATTCCAATGTTAATTGAAAAGTGAATTTCTATATTTTATTTACCACTTCCTAGTCCTATATTAAACTAGCAAGTAAAATGCTATCAGCGACTGAGATTTACCACTTGAGTCACATAAATACGATTCGGAGCTACGAACTGAACTGATCAAGTCAGCACCAATTCGTAAGCCCTTTTACCCTTCAATAGTTGGACGGTATTGAAGTGGGATGCTTACGAATGGATGGTGGGATCAGACCCCGGAACTAGTTGGAAAATACTTCCTTCACAGACGATTGTGATTAATTCCTGTGACGGTGTAGTTTTCATCTAAAGATTCTATGTTGGGTGCTTTCATCATAAACTAGAGTTATTAGTAAACATTGTAGTATCTGGCATTAGCCCGTCACACCCAACTAGATGACATTTTGGAAGCGCCGTTTTTTATGACATAGTTGTAGGCGACGATTTGGTAAAAAGTATTAGACCAAATAGTAATGATTTTAATGTTAATCAGAGCTTTAAATAATATTGTAATGTTGTGCCAAAATTTTGTCATAAAAGGTAGTAACGATCCCGACATTCTTTTAAGTAAATGTATGCTATTAGTCTTGAAAAATTAAATCGTCAATGGTGGAGGCTAAATTCTCCCTAAAATTAATTCAAGATTAGACTCAAGTTGGAAGCTGTTTAAATCTGGTCGCGAATTTTTTTGTTTTGAAAAGAGTACAAAACCTTGCTATACTAAATTAAACATGTAATGCCAAGGTCTATACGTAAACATAGTGAAAGTTTAGATTTTTCTCAGTTAGAATTGGATGAACTTTGTGCGTTGTACAATATAAAATTTCCGTACAGACAGGCTAAACATAATTATAATACAAGGTCAAAGTCTAGAAATAAGAATATGGCATCGGAGGAAGAAAAGCCACCTATACAAAACATTGTTTACAGTTCCTCATATCCGATACCAAGGTTCAATGCCAAATCGGATGACATTGAACAATTTTTCAAGCAATTTGAGGACGCGAAAAAGCAACATCGCTGGACGGAAGACCAGGCAAAAGAATTTTTACCCACCACTTTTGTGGGCAAAAGTCGCGATTGGGTTCAATTACGAATCAAAAAGCTGGGACTTTAAGCAAAGCCATATGAAGAATTTAGAAAGGCAATTATACAGGCTTTCAGAAAAACAAAGGCTACAGCGGACCCAGGTTTACGTTTGCGTCAGCGGGTACACAAGGAGAACGAACCGGTAAAGGACTACGTATATGATATGATGGTCCTAATTGAACATTTCGATCCGGATTTGTCCGAGGAACATGCATTAAGCTTTATCAAAAATGGGTTGCAACCATATTTTTTGGAGAAAGTAGGCACGAAGGAATTTGATTCAGTGGAAAATATGTTGAAGAAATTGGTTGCCATAGAAACAAATCGGTATAATGTTGATCGTATTCAAAAGAAATTGAAGGTTCACAAAGGTACAAAACGTAAGTCGAAGAAATATTCTAAAGGCAGGAAGAATGTGAATACGTCGTCAGATTCTTCTGATGATGAAGTAGCGTTACTCAGTCGACTTCCTTCTCCTCCTTCTTCCTCAGAAAACTCTGACTCAGCAGAGAGTGCAGAGTCTTCAGAAGAAGAAGAAAGCGTGAGAAAACGGATTATTTTTGTGTATCAGAAGTTCTTAAAAGCAAAACGTTATCTTTTGCACAGGTAGATGCCTGTACGAGTGTTGCCAGGTCTACTGTTTTAGCAGTAGATCCCTTTTCTGCACTTTCTACTAGTCTACTATTAATTTACAAGGCAATTTCTGCTGTTTTCTATAATTTTAACCTAGCAACTTTGAAGCGCCAATAGTCTCCTCAGTTATATCTGACGTAAAACTGCTAGACAGAACACCCTACCTACGCAACGACATCTAATAACGGTTGGAAGTGATTTCGATTGGAAGAAAGAAGAGTAAATAATAACAGTTTTGTACTTCAGGCTTCTGTGTTGCAGTAAATAAGGTACGTGGAAACTAACTTTCTGTATAACTTAATTATTTTAATTATTATTTTATAAACCTAGTGTAATTATTTTATATAAGGAGATCGTATGATTGAGTGCGCGAGATAGAAGTTGTTTTCATACAAATCAAAATGGCGACAATTTGGAACAATCCATGACACGGCAATATGTCGTAATTCTCATCTTGGGCAAAAGTCATTTTATTTTAGCAATATGTTCAGGACCGTCCAATCTATACACTCATGAAATATTGTACCCCACAATGTATTTTTGATCAGAGGTCCATATATAAATCACGCAAGAAGTAAATTAATGAGACTTAAATTGAAAAAATAAGTGAAAGTAAACCTACATATAAAATAATACCTTTTGTCCATAAATCAATTTGATTCATTTTAAAACAATCCTTGTTCCCTTATGATTTGTCGTTTACGCTGTCAATATAGCAGTTTAAGGTAAAAATGAAGCTTATTTAAAATGCAGTTCTTTACGACATATGGCCGTGTCAAGAACGATATGCATTTCCTCAGCTAGACAAAAGAAATCGATTGAAACCCAGGGCCATTTTCTGTTAGCTACTTCCGGATAGTAATTTCCATGGTGCTACATGAAAATTTTTGAAAATGTATTTATGGCCTTTAGGCATCTAATGTTCAGACCGAAACAGGATAGAGGAAAGTATTTGGGAAGGAGTCAGCCCAGGAATAAGTTGAAGGTACCAGCTCGTCATTTGTCTGATGTGTCTGAAAAATGCCCTGGGGAAACCTCAGTTAGGATGGTCGTCGGTTCTGGGTTCAATCCCAGAATCTCCCTAATGCTAAGCCAACGTTCTACTAGTGATCTACGACCGCTCGGTAGTACCGATATTCAAAATGTATGTATATCGATCGACCGAGCGTAACAAACGAAAACTTTTGCTAATCAGAATTGCAATTTCCGGTTATAAACGCTTTAAGTTTTGAGTATATTTGATATAGAAACAACCAAGTCAATCCAAATGTTCAAACATTTACTTAGCAACTGTGGGTCAGTTGTTACTCTTAGGATTCGGGAGGTACTGGGTTCAAATCAGGGTTCAGGCATCCTGACAAGTTTACCAGGATTTTTTAGCCTAGGGCTGTTCGATTTCTGAATTTCGATATCGAACTTAGATACGATGTACATCGAGAATCGTTCATATCAAAATATCGTTGGGAATCGAAAATGTTTATATTGGAGAATAGTTACAGGGTCGGCATAGCTCAGTTCGTAGCGCATTGTTCTACCAATCCAAAGATCCTAGAAATGACCCCAGTGGCCGCCCATCCTAACTGAGGTTTTCCCAATCACTTACACGGGGCAATTCCATAGTCACACAAGGAAAATAGCGAGATGTTAGCTACAAAATAGAGCATATACGGTCCAAGAACGACGGACATTCAAGATGGCGGCCGTGATGACGTCATGAGCCACGTAGTTTGTTGTTGCGTGTGTTGTTTGGGCTGGGGATGGTTTGAGGTGACCTAAGAGGTGTTTGTAGAATATTACGGATGAATTTTTTGGGGAAAAGTGATGTCGTAATCCAAGATGGCGCCTGGAAATTCCCATTACGTGTGAATACAGGAAAGGGTGGTGAACTGGCAAGATGCGAAGGTTTCCTAATGTGCTAGAGTGTGGCTGAATTAGTGATGACGTGATGTAAGATGCGATGATTGGGGAAAAAGACCGTTTGAAAATCCCCATCATGTGAACATGGAAACAGTGTACTGTTAAGCAAGATGTTTGTTTGAGCTGACCTCAATTTGGGGGAGGTTAAACATATTATAAACTATTGCAAAACAAGATGGCGTTAGTGTAGCCTTGGTTGTTTGTGTAATAGGTCATTCCTCTATAAGATGAGCAAAGAATTCCACAAGACCATTGAAGTATGTACAAGTGAGGATAGACGAACATTGAGAGAAGAGCAAGTTAGGAGTAGATTCAAAATATTCCATATGGAAATTTCCATCACGTGAGCTCTGAGTTGGAATGATGTTTGTACAAGATCGTGGGTGAATTCTGGCGGGAGAAAAGTGATGACATAATACAGTTGTAACATTCTTCGAAAATTGCAGGTTGCAAAACTAGATGGATTGTGCAAGACCATTGATGTCATGGCGATGTGTACAAGTGAGGATTTCAGGTCATGTGCACATTGACAGAAGAGCAAGTTAGGACTAGATTCAAAATATTCCATTAACATTAGACAAAACAAATGACAATCTAATAACCAGAAGTGAAGAATGAAACAAATGAATGTGAACTTTTCTCTTAGACGATTAACTATAACCAGAAGTGAAACAAAGAAAAAAGCAAATGTGGACTTCCCTTACACGAAAATAATATCCAGAATAGAAGAGACAAACAAATGAAACCAAAGGAACCAACGGTAGATTCATCATCATAAAGAAAGGAATAAGAAGAAAAAAGAAACAAAACGGGTTCATAGTTGGGAGGTCATCATTTTATTTTATGGTAAAAAACTCTGAGAAGAGCATTACACATTTCAAAAAAGTGCCTACATATTTTGATTGGCTGACGAAACCAATACTAATTTTTATGCAGCTTGAGCCTGCTTCTGGAGAATTCAATCGGTTAATTTTCAGCTTCTCTTATATAACATGAAAGTATACTAAATTCACGTTGTAGATACTATTTGTTATAAAAATCATTTAAATATGTCTGTAATTAATTTATGTTTAATACAGGTTTAATACATTTTAAAAAACAGTAGAACATACAAAGATAATAGTTATTAGAAGCCTCTAATCTTTTAAATTGCTTATTTATGTATGAGGAAAAACTCGCGTGCCATCTATTGAGCTTGTTTTCATTTTATCAGATGTTTTGGCAGGGCTTGGCAGCCATATTACAACTCATTTGGAAAGACTTCCGTTAGGAAACAGATCTTTTCGCTGGGATTGGCAGCAATATTGGAACTCACTTGAAAACACTTCCTGTAGGAATTAGATCTTTTAGCTGTGCTTGGCAGTCATATTGAAACCCACATGAAAGTGTCACTTTTATAGTGAAGAAAAAATTGAGTGTGAAAAAAATTTGAAATGCGGAACTTACGCTTGTAAAATGCTAACGGAATTTTCTTTATCAGATATTCTCACAGGACCTGTCAATAATATTGCAACTCACTTGGAAACACTTCCGGGGGGAATCAGATCTTCTCGCAGGGCTTGACAGTCATATTGCAAGTCACTTGGAAACACGTCTGGTAGGAATAGCCTTCTGTCGCTTATTTTGAAAGATAAGTAACAGCGAGAGCAGCTACAGTTTGGTCTTGTGATGAAGACGTCGAACACCTAATCGAAAGGTCCCGCCGGGTTCTAATCCTGACACAAACGTTCTGTGCTGTACTGGAAGTGTTTCCAAGTGGGCACTAGAAATTGTTAATATGACTGTGGAACCTTGCGGATAGATTTGAAAAAAGAACTTGCGATGTTAATAGGGATCTTTATAGTTCAGGCTTGGAAACGAAGGGAATTTGAGAGTATAATTGAATTTATTACCTTCGGCTCGGCGCTGAACTTGACCTAAGCTGACGATTAATTAAACATGAATGATATGTAATGAGATCTTCTAAACTTATTAGAAGTTCATTACGATTTCCTCCTATAAGAATAAGGCCTGATTTTTATGAAAGCTTGCCTTACTTCGATGAATAGCCAATTGAAACACGTGTTAATAAGTCAGTGAATAATCAATTGAACAATCATTTTAATCGCTCAGGGTTGGAAAGGAAGTTAATTTGTGAGTACAATCGATGGAATAACTTCGAATTGGCTCTGAACTTGACCTAAGCTGACGATTAATTAAACATGAGTGATATCTAATGAGATCTTCTGAACTTTATAGAAATTCTTTACGATTTCCTCCTATAAGAATAAGGCCTGAGCTTTATAAAAGCTTGCCTTAGTTGGATGAATAGATTATTGAAACACGTGCTAATAAGTCAGTGAATAAACAATTGAACAATTATTTTCATTGCTCAGCGTTGAAAACGAAGTTAATTTGACGGTACAATCAATTCTCTTAACTTTCAGTGACTCTCAAATTTACCCTGCATGCTTTGCTATCGATTTCAGTAATACGTTTACACTTAAGGAGAGCGCACGTTGTTACATGCTCCACCATTTTCAACCCTCAGGGTTGCAAGAGAAGTGAACTGGTGGCCCTCAACTTTACTAAGAGCACTTTTGCGTATGCTCACCTTTAATGGAGGTTGTAGCCCCGTTTTATTTAATGTTTCTCCCATTTATGTAATAAAGAAGTTAATAAATGTCCCACTGTCATCTATGGAGCACATTTTGCCTTGTATTAACATAGTAGGTTCCTTGAAAGTGGGGTGCATTCGTCTAGGAAGTTCACTATAATGTAAAGTTAAAGTCAAGGCATTTATGAAAACTTGCATTGTTTTGTTGTGTTGCTCACGGTTTGACTGAATAGTAAATTCAAACATGTCTTAGTTGTCTTACACTAAACGAAAGCACACATTATTACTTACACCACCATTTTTATCACACAGGGTTGGAAACGAACTAAGTTTAACAGTATAATCAACTCGATGAACTTCCACTGCCCCTTAAGATCACCCAACCTAACCAAATAAAAAACATGCTTTTTCAATTAACTACTCAACGAATGACTTTCATCCTAATGATTTTAATGAAAGCTTCCCGTGTTTGCTTACCTTGCGATTTGAGAGAATAGCCAATTGAAACACATCTAACACTTAACGAAAGCACACGATCTCACATGCACCACCATTTTCACCTAATAGTACAATCGATCGATCAACTATGAGTTCAACGAAGTTGACGGAATAAAAAAAAACTTCTTTCAATTACGTACACTTTATAGTACAGGGTAAGTCAAAATGATGGACCCGATTTCATAAATTTATTTTGTGAAATATAATGAACCTATCTTAATGTGAGCTACGCGCAAGGAAAGGCAAAAGTTCAAAGTTTAGTTGAGTTTAGTTTATGTCCCGCGTGGTTGCATTGTCTACCGCTACGCGGCGCTGGAAGCAGTTAACGAAAATGGCGCTGACTGGAGAGCAGAAATCGTTCTGTGTGCTGGATTACCATGTAAACAACTCTGTGATGAGTGTTCAACGGCATTTCCGTACCAAGTATGGCAGAGACCCACCTACTGGAAAACCCATTCGTACGTGGTATGAAAAATTCAGAGATACGGGCTGCATCTGTAAGCGAAAATCGACTGGCCGTCCTTCAGCTGAGGAAGAGACAGTGGAACGTGTTCGCGCCAGTTTTGTGCGGAGTCCACAGAAGTCTACCTACCGGGGAGCGAGGGAACTTGAAATGCCACAGAAAACTGTACGGCGAATTCTGCAGAAACGTTTACAAATGAAATCCTATCGCTTGCAACTGCTACAAGCCTCAAGAGACACTGATTATGCTGCTCGAGCGTCTTTCTGTGCTGATTTTCTCACCTTAATGGAAGAGGATGGGTTCGCCGAAAGGTTACGTTACAGTGATGAAGCGGTGTTTCACCTTTCTGGGAATGTGAATAGACACAACGTAAGGATCTGGGGAACTGATAATCCCCACGCAGTTGTGGAACACCAACGCGATTCACCCAAGGTGAATGTGTTTTGTGCCATTTCCCCTGAAAAGATTTATGGGCCCTTTTTCTTCCTTGAACCTACTGTGACATGACATGTTTTTCTTGTTATGCTGCAACAATGGCTCCTTCCACAGCTCGAAGAGGATAGTGCAGATTTCATTCTTCAATTGGATGGTGCCCCTCCGCATTACCATGGCAGCGTTCGGGATCATCTCAATGAGGCATTGCCACAGCGCTGGATAGGCCGTGCATCTCAGGAGGATCGAGTTCTCATTCGTTGGCCACCTCGTTCCCCCGATCTGACCCCGTGTGATTTCTTTTTGTGGGGTTTCATAAAGGATCGTGTTTACGTACCACCACTTCCAACAACATTGGGTGACCTTCGCGCCCGCATCACAGCAGCCATTGCAGAGATTGACCGTGACACACTACACAAGGTTTGGCAGGAGATAGACTATCGGCTTGATGTGTGTCGTGTTACGCGAGGTGCTCACATAGAGCACTTGTGATGTGACTGAAAAAAACTTTGAGAGTTACCCTTCTTACCACATGTATTACATTCAGATATGTTCATTATGTTTCACAAAATAAATTTATGAAATCGGGTACATCATTTTGACTTACCCTGTACTTGTAGAAACCTACTTTATCTACTTCGAGCAATAGACTTGAGATGGTTTGTGTACCAGTCATTTTCATTTTATTTTCCTTTGTGCAAGAAATGAAGTTGGTCTAACTGGTACAAGTACGTTATCTTCACTAGTTGGTAGCTTCAGTAAAAATTCAGTACATGGCAGCAAAGAAACTTTGAGATATGAACAAGAGTTACAACTAAAGAAAGAGTTTTCTTATAAAATTTGAAATATCACATAATAGAAATATAGGAAGATTAATTACTTTGACTTTCTAACTATAATTATTGTACTTATTTCTAATAGATAGTTAATATAAATAGAAACTCAGGCAAATCATTTTGTTAACTAAAGTTTCATAATGTATTTAGGTCCACTCCTTCTTTGAAGTTCTTTTCCTCTTTATTATTTCAATGTATCAAATATTTTTGAGAATCATTGAGGCTTATATGGATTTTTTACTGACCTAATGTTTACAATGCTTCAAACTTTCACATTAAGTTGCAAGATGTCAGGAAAAGAAAAGTGAACTTTTCATATTGTAATAAGGATCAGTCCTTTTCAAATCGTTAAGTAAAGAATCTATTTGATTTCCAAATTTCTCATGGGCTGTGAATTTTCATTCCTGAATAGTAAATTGTGTATTCCTAACAAAAGCATTGCACAGTTCGCAATGAAATGAAAACAAACTTGATACAGTGCAAAATAAACACAAAGGCTTGCTTTTGTTTAATTTTATAAGACAATAGAAAAAATATTGTTGATGGTGTAGTTAGAGCGGTAGCTCATCACTTGATCACAATGTTGCAGAGCAGATCATTCATTCTGTTTAATGTAGTTTATTTCTTGAACAATGAAAGAATAAAATCAGTAATTATTTCACTGTACATTCTAATACATTCTAGTACGTGCCGAAAAATGTACTTTATTTGTTATTATTTACATAATTCGTTATTATGATATTTACAATAATTTCGGTTCCGTTTAATTATAATACCTTACAATATCATGTGTGTGGGATGAGTAATAGATAAAGTTCAGTTTTGGTGAGACAGTGATTAACTCATACTTTACTATTTGTATGTTTTATACTACCCTTTCTCTTATAAATAATGTATATAGGTAGTTGCATAAATACATAGCGACCCATAGGAAGCTAAAATCAGTCTCGAAGAGACGTATTGCATAATTTGTACTTAAATACCAAGTAAATTTGTTTTACACAAAGATATTTCGTAATGAGGAAAAGTGTGGAGGTTGAGTAATAGAGAAATTTTGATTTTGCTCAGCAAGCTATTGACCCACACTTTGTTATATGTATACTTTATATCACTCATTCTTTGACAAATAATTTAGATAGATACATTTTATAAATACCTAGCAATGAACACCGAGCAAAAATCGTTTTCGAAGGTCCGTATTTCATAATTTGTTACATAAATACCTACTGAATTTATTTTACAGTCAACTATGGCATTATGAGGAAGAATTCTGGTAATATCATTTCGTGTGATAAATCTCACGTATTGTGCTACACACTTAAAAAACTCAGAAACTAAGGGGGAGGGAAAGGGAATGGACTGACCATTTTTAAATTGAAATAACAGTATTCTCATCATTTAGACGGGAAAAATAAAAAATTATAGTCATGATTAAGCAAAATTATTTTTTACTGTTTAATAGAAATTGTTTAAGAATAGTATGTCTTTAAAACTTCTTTTATTTTTTTAGTCCATATCTTATATACGGTGTCGCTGTCGTTTATACATCTGCTATAGGCAAGAGATACTTTGTGTTAAGTATGCACGAAGCCGTAATTTATGCTAATTTTTGTATATGAGGAAAACTAATGTGTCTTCTCTGGTCCGCAATGGGTAGGTACCGTTCGTTCGAATCCTGCTGCCAACTGTAGTTTCCTTTTAGTTTCTTTCAGTTTCACCAGACAAACGCCAGAATGGTACCTTAACTAAGATACCGGCTGCTACCCTCCCATACTCTAT
>JAGDQP010053148.1:0-13624 GCA_022664845.1 Lepisma saccharinum | reverse complement strand
GGTTCTTGCGTTACTATTCACATCACTAAATAAGTTTCCAGATTGTCGCATGGCTTTTGTGAAAGGGAACATACACATGTGAAAATTCTTAGTTCTTGTGAAGCATGGTCAAATCGTTGTTATTGGAAAGAGTTCTTTTCGTAGGAAAGTATACACGGGAATAGAAATGCTCTCACTGTCACGTTGCTCTATTTTGACATACTAATAGTTAGTTACCTTGGAGCTTAAGATAAGTTTAGCGTTTGATCATGATCCATTTCATTATAGACGTCGAGAAACAAATCTTAGAAACAACTCAATATAAACCAAATGTCTTACAAACTAAATACACTGTTACACAAAATTTTAAGAAAATAATGAAATGAATAAATTCAAATCTATGATCATACAACACTAGCATTTGATTATAAATTCTTAAGTTGTACGCAACTACGTTATGGAATCAGACTAAAATTCACGCATCAAATTAAAATTGAAATGTATACACACTATTGCCCTTTTATTTCACCTATCTTATGTTTTCTGAATTTGTTACAACATTGATAGGTGCAAATAAAACTTAAAACGGACTGATCGTATCATTCAAAGTATGAAATGAAATCGAAGTAATACATTAAAACACTTACTTGCAATTAGTTTCCCTTGGCTCTGATTTAAGTTTCTGCAACTTTCCTTGGCAACCACTAGTATCTTCACTAACTTTTGATATGCATTCCAAGACGGTTTGATCCTGCAAAAGCTCTGTAAAAGGAAATTCCACTCATAAGAAAAACAAGCATTATGATGGAATTGTTAACATCTAGCTTATAGAACAGTAATGGTATTAAAATATTAGTTAATGTCTAAAAATTATTTTTAATGCTATTCAGCAGTTTAGGAAAATATACATAAGATAAAATAATTTTAGAAACATGGAATCTTTTATTTACTAAATTCTGCATGGCGAGTGGAACAATTTCTTTTTCTTTTGTAAATGTTACTATTTTCTGAGTAAATATAGTTTTAGTGTAGAAAATTAAATCCCAGATAGCTTGATGCAATTTATCTTCAATTTTGATATAACCATTTTGGATTTCGAGACTTTTCACAACAGGCTTAAAACCGAAGCAATATTCAATTGTACAAGATAAC
Organism: Lepisma saccharinum; assembly: GCA_022664845.1. Classification (NCBI taxonomy): domain Eukaryota; kingdom Metazoa; phylum Arthropoda; class Insecta; order Zygentoma; family Lepismatidae; genus Lepisma; species Lepisma saccharinum. Next base: position 12,493 of record JAGDQP010053148.1, on the reverse strand, counting down.
AAAAAATGTTCATGTTCTTTTTGGTAGTAACAAACAGAAAGGTATTGTAAAGTAACGAGTAATCAGTTGCAGAATGTGTATAAACACATGTGCTAACACAGCACGCGCAAAGCACGTGCTGTTTGTTTATAAACAAGCAGTAGTAAATGGTGGAGTACGCTAGCGAGTAAAAGCATGTGCTCATACTCGTAAAGGAATGGTAGTGAAAGACGGACGAAGCCGACAAAGCAGAAGACGTCGGATCACTGCTGAGGCAGCAGAACAGAACTGAATGAAAGCAGACAAGTCAGAGCAACAGTGACTATTACGCTTCCAGGAATAGTCACGCCCACTCCTCCTCCTCACTTAGGTCTGATCTGCTACGGGATAGGCCTAACCTCCTTCGTCTGATCCGCTACGGAATAGACCGTTCCTTACTACCGCCTGATCTGCTACGAGATAGGCAAAACTCCTAAGTCCAGATCTGCTACGGGTTTGTGCTTTCAAACTTCCTTTCTCTGCCTAGTTGTTGCCAACTACTTGGGCAATCCCCTACCATACAACAGACCGTTGTTTGGGTTACTTCGAAATTGCAACACGAGGATTACAGAGAAATTAATTTGAGTTACTTTGTACCTCAAACATAAGGCAACATAGTTTTGTACGACAGAATCTTTTTATTAAAATAGTGGACTTGTAATTTTTTATAATAAACGGTGAAGGGATAAAAGACAAGCTACGACCCTTTCATTGCTTTACCTTGCTCTACCTGTCTCTACCTAATAAACTAAATAAACCAGTAGCGGCGCAAGACTCAGACATTCTGGGCATTGCGGTGGCAATTAAGGCACACCCTCAATGGAATCATTACGTGGTGGAGCTATTATTTTATAATCGCACCGGTCCTTTTCAAGCACCCCAAGGCAGAGCAATTCATTTACTATAAAATTCGGGTGATATTTCCTCGCCAATCAACGTTCGGTTTCGGCAATACACTTAGCAATTTGTTAGTAGTTAACAAAATCATATATTTTAATAACACAAAATAGCACTCATAGTAGGTAACGTGTGAGAAACTTACAATTTTAATTAGGGTATTTCTTTAAAAAAGAAAAAGAAGAAGAAGGAACGGGCTGCAGGATTAAATGTGAAATTGAGTCAAATTAGGTTATGCCAACAACCCGTTCTGTTGCAAGAACAAGAGAATCAGAAAGTGAACACGGAAGTACTACTGATTCTGATACAGAGGATATGTCCCAAAACGACAACAACATCGTTAGCAAACCATCATATAGTATACCATATTTAACCAAATTTTCCGGACGCATTACAGATGACCCAGATAGTTTTTTTGGCTTTTCGAGCATTTATCTGCTTTACAGCGATAGAATGAGCAGAAACAAAAGGACATTTTGCTAATGTACCTACAGGAGACAGCACTAGATATGATATTTTAACTCCAGGCACAAGGTCAATATGATGCGCTGACACATAATAAACTGGAAAACAAACTTGTTAGCCTCTGCCGTCGCAAAATTCCAGCTTACAAAGCAGAGATGGAAATACACCAGATTCAGCAAAGGGAAGGTGAACAATTGACTCATATTTTCTGAGGAAACTGAGAGCAATACGTCATATACTGCCAGATGCCGAAGAAGATCAGAAAGTTCACTACTTGTCGCTCGGTCTACAGAGATTTCTTTGAAGGAAATATCAATGGAATCTTATGATACCATAGCAAGCCTGCATGAACGTCTACACCAATTGCAAACAACCCAGAATTTAATGAAGAAGTGAGACTATATAGAACAATCGCAGGCTGTCTATTCCTCATACAATGTACCTACTCAACCTGTAAACACGGAAACCTATAAAGCTTTGAGTATTTTGACTCCCTATAATTATCAGATGCCAACAAAGCCGTAACCTCCAACCTGTTCTCATAATATCCTACCTAGCACCTCCTGGTATGCTACCACCTACAACAGAAACCCAACCTTACGTTTATGACCTTGTGAACCCCAACTCACCCCTTCCCGATCACTGAATAGAAACATCTCCACTTATCTACGCATTGGATCAGATTGCGCAGCAGAAGCAACAACAAGAGGATGTTACAACCATGATTACAAGATCACAAGATCCTGATTACTTTAATTTTGTGGACAAGATTCCACAACTCTCATTGACAGTTGCGAAATTCGCCACCGAAAAACCACGATACAGAAACAAGAAACGGAAACAGTAAAATAAAACTTTATTACAACAAGAACAGCAATAACAAGCAAAATTAAACACCAAAAATAACGGAGGGCAAAAGAAAAGTAATCAAGAAAATATTGACAAAATATTGGTATGTGCAACTTGTTTTAAGACAGGACATGGATCAAGTGGATGCTGGAAAAATAAAAATAAAGAATCCGAAAACAAGTAAACTCGCCCCGAGCTAGCTCAAGCTCGCGGGCACGGCACATACACAAGGAAGGAAAAGGAAACCCTCATTATCATAACGAGGAACATCACAGTCTTCATACCACAAGTCGCAATGTATACCCGTTTGTTGAAGAGCTAATCATTATCGAGAACCACGAAATAACTGATTTTGACACAACAAATGATAAATAGCTAAATAGAATAAGGTTGGAAGATAGCACCAGCTATAATAGATACGGGGTCAACTTTGTCCTGGGCAAAAACAGACCTACCTCCCAATTGTGCACTTATTCCATTTGGAACAAAACTGAAAGGAATTTCCAATAAATTGATGGAACTAAAATATATAGCCTAATAAAATGTCGGATTGGGAGCAGCACTTTCTCTCATTATTTTGGAATTGTGGAGAAAGAAAATTTTAATTCAATTTTCGGTCAAGACTTGTTAATCTGCTTACAAAGAAAAATTGGCATGGGTCGAAACTCCATATGGTTTTTCAAAAACCAAGGAAACCTCTTTTCCTCATGAAGATTCTAACCAGGAAGTTTCACGAACTGTTTTCTTTTCTATGAAACAGCAAGCACAAGCGAAAGTATTTACCACAAAGAGAATAACGATTCCAGCACGACCACACTTTTTCTACCAGTTAAGATACAGGAAGAAAAATAAAAACCGTCATATCTCTTCGTAACGCTACTGCAGACACTACAGGATAGATATGGGTTAGAAGCACTTACCATGAAGTTAACAAATGACGATTTAGCATTGCTAGTATCTAACCCAACATCACACAAAATAACATTGTCAAAGAATACGCCTGTAGGTTACATCGAAAAGGACATCGAGGAATTCTCTCTATATAAGAAGAAAAAGAAAAGCAAATCGACGCTATTCATAAATTTTGGACAAAGGAAGAGATACAAGAAAGACTTAAGTCAACAGCCACTAAATTCGATATGAGTTCATTTGATATCAATCCAGAATTATCAGACAACGAAAAAGCTGTGGTCGGAAACTTACTATACCTATATTGGAACGTAGTTTCTTATGCGCCCACAGACACTGGATTATTTAGAGGTTATACTTATAAAATAAGAATAGACAAGTCATCATCCTTTCATGATAGAAGTCCACCCATTCCAATAGCTGTGCGATCAGAGGTTGATCGTCAAATAGATCAACTTCTTGAAACAAATATTATAAGGTAAATAGATGATAGCCCGTTTTCTTCAACTCTTCTGATATTAAAGAAAGTCAATACACAAGACTTTCGAATAGTACTCTACCTGAAAAAATGTAACACATACAGCAAATACCTCAGCATGCCATTCCCATCAACTGAGGACGTTCTGCACAATCTTAAAAGCAAATCATTTCAATCAACAATAGACATCTCTCAATCCTATTTCCATGTTTTGCTACATCCAAAAAGTCAACGGCACATGACGTTTGAATTAAATCACCAGAGGAAGAACTATACATGCTAAAGATATACCGTGCGTCCCTCAGGATCTCCACAGGCGCTCTCCATATCTTCAAGAATGTTACTTGAAAACCTGCCAAGTCGCATTACGAGCTTCTCCGATGATTTGGTCATCGGATCTACAGATTTTAACCAACAACTACCAGATGTGGAACTTTTACTTCGACGCTTACGCAAGCACTACTTTAGAGCTTCGCCGTAGAAGACACAAATCATGACGTGCTCGGATTTTTAGTGAGTGGAAACGAAATATCTATTTTTCCAAAAATTGCAAACAAAAGAAGAGGATTCAAAAAGCCAACAACAAAAACAGAACTAGAAAGCTTCATTCGCCTCTGCAGTTTTCAAAGGTCGCATATAAGGCAGTTAACATTAAAAGTAGACCCTTTCCAACAGCCATTGACAAAAGGTGCAAAAGTCAGATGGACTCCGGAGCTGGATGAATTATTTGGAAAGCTCAAACAGGATATTATCAAGGCACCATCTCTTTCTCATTTTGACGGAAGTTCAGAGGATACGTGTCTGTACAGACGGTAGCAGCACGCAAGTCGGTGGAATACTATCATGTTACAATCCTAAAACCGGACAGGAGAAAGTGGTGTCATACTGTTCTAGAAAGCTAACTAAGAGCGAAAGAAACGCCTCAACATTGTCTAAAGAACTCTACTCAATTATTTATGCGCTGCGCAAATTCCGGTACTTCATATTGAACAGAAAGTTCACTTTCTTCACTGATGAGAAATGTCTCGCCACACTTCACTCACAGCCCGATAAAGTAGAATAATTTACTAGATACCGAATATTTTTGGCCGATTATAATTTCGATATCCAACATCAGCCAGACGCAATATTTCCAACCGATTAGAATCTCTCAATGACATAAAGAAAGAGTAACTGGAAGGAAAACAAAAGAACACCTCACGACGGCAAACATAGATAAAATGAGAGATGATATAGAGGAATCAGAATATATTTGTTTTTCAGCTTAACTCATTAGATGAGTCCGTACTCAAAACAAATGAATTTTCGCCAGCGAAAAATATAAATTAACATCAAAGCAAAGACGCAGCCTATTCGGATATCATCGCGGCTCTAGAAGCCACACAACATTGCGATCTGCAAAATATTATTGCCTAAAAGACGGTTTATTATACCGCACACAGAAACACCCAGAAATTGGCATTCTGTATATATGATGTATTCCTAAATCGTTAGTGGATGATTGGTTTCAGAAGATGCATAAACACCCCACGGCAGCGCATGCATGATTTACCAAAACATACAGGATCGCTTTAGGGAAATACTACCTACCATCAATGAGAGCTTATCTTGCGTATTGCAAAAATCATTGTCACAAATGTCAAAGTATTAAAAAATACATATGAAACGGCAGTTTGAACTACTACATCACCCTATAGGCAAGATAACCGAGCATTTCTTTTTTGACACTCTGAGATTATTCCAAACACAAGACGGAAGGAACAGGCGCGTGTATGTATGCGTGGAAGCAGCCACTCGCTACATTATAACATGAATCGTAGGTTTAGTCCATGCGGACACTTTGGCAGAATTTCTAGAAGAAAACATCATACTCAAGTTTTGAGCGTTTAGTTATCTATCACTCGATAGATACCCGATACACAAGGCTAAAAAGATGCAAGCACTAGCAAGCAAGTATGATTTTGAATTTCGATTTGCACCAGCCTATAATTACAATTCGATTGGTCTTGTAGAAATCTTCAATAAAATGCTTCAGCAAAGTCTGAAATTTTACGTACAACGGAACCCAAATGAATGGTCAAACCTAATACCGTTTATGATCTTTGCATCAATACTCTAGTCTAAAGTAACGCCAAGTTCACGGCCCACTTTCTTCTGTACGGGTATGACGCCAGGACAGCTGCTGATTGCCAGTTAGGGACAATACCGTCTACGCAGGTGGACAGAGAAACTCCCTCACGAATAAGAGAAAAAGTAAAATCAAATTTAGACACAGCCTACAGGCAACAGAAGAAATACTTTGATGCAAGACACTCTCAACAGGAATTCAAGAAAGAAGATACCATATTTTTCATCTATCCATATCGTAAACCAGGAATATCGGAAGTTTGGACACAAATCTATGAGGGGCCTGGAATTATCATGAAAAAAGTGATCCCAATTTGTACAAAGTCCAAATGCCAGACAAAATATGAGAGAAGATACAGGACATTTCCGTGGTCAGGTTAAGGCCATACTATGCGGACAACACAGAAGAATCCGAACACTTAGATGAGGAAAATCAAGGAGGAAACAACGGCAATGTCCACACCATAACTCAAGATGACAAGCAGAAAAAAGGGATTGATTTTTGCTACAAATGACAGGCATACTCATGCGCACTTAATATAGAAATTGGAGGCGAAGAATGAAATTTTTACATATAGCACTTAAGTATAACTCATTTAATATAAGATTTTTTATTGCATCGTAGACTAACAGGCAAACCATATAAAACAGAATAGACGTTAGAATTTAAAATACTAAAATTAGCATTTTTTCGTAGGAAACCAATAGTCATGGTTCTACCTGCACGGATAGTGAAGTCAAACGTCACTCTGCTGGCCCCATTTAACATTGCAACATGACAGAATCCAAGGTATTGGTATTCAAGGAACTGGGCATTTCCATCGCCAAGTTAAAGGCGATGATCCAATACGATGACGTACAATTTTTATCTTACAGTTACATCTCGACTTCATAGCTGTCCATCTACAGAATACATCGTGCAGCGGCTATGAGTACTTAATCCAGATACTACATCAGAAGGAACGACAATTCGTTGACAAAATTCACAATATTATCCCGTGCGACTTTCAAATAGGCTGTCCAAAACGTTCTAAGCACATGATTTTTAGCCTCCTGATGGGTCTAGCCAGCTTTGCGATCAGTGGCTATTCACTGTATGAAATGCATAAACTTAAGACAACAATAAACCAAATGCAGGAACAGAATGCATACCTAAGCCAACAAATACAAGATATTAAGGAAAGCAATTTTAAATGAACGCACATAGTAACCAATTTTACGATCGCAGTAGAAAAATTGATAACTCAAGTTCATCACGAGATATTACAATTGATGTCTACTACAGCCACCAACAAACGCTTTCTCATTGCACTCCTTAATTTCCAAATTATTGAACAGCACTTCGATACAATTATTCAATGCTTGCTAGATAGCACCGTCAGAGACACTCTAATTAAACCAAAATTGGCGAAGGCGATGATTGGCAACCATCCAAACCTTAGAAATTCATTGATAAGCGGGGACCTAGGCATATTTTACCATGCTCAAACGCCTTCCTTCTATGATTTGATCGGACATCAGCCAACCTGGACATAATAATAAGTTCCCGTCGTAAATAAAAATAACTATCATGCGTTATATAAATTTTTTAACAATGGATTCCTCACAGCCTCAGCATATCTCCAAGCGAAACCGTCAGATCTAGCCGTAAAAACAGAGCCTGGAATTTTTTGAATTAGACATTTTATTATGTGCTCAGCATCAGAAGTTCCTTATTTGAAAAGTCCAGTCACAAGTACACTCTCAAAAAACGGAGTCTCTATAATTTGGTATTTCAGAACAAAAAATACTAATTTCCAAATCCGACCAACCTTATCGATGATAAAGGAACTCTATACATATACCACAGTCGGACTCCGTATAACAACTAGGAACGAAGTCAACATCATGCACGAAAGAAACAAAGTTACATTGAAGAATAACAACAGCTCCTCGTTTACATATTTCATTCCATACGAGGAGTTTCAAACAATAAGGACGCATACACTAAACCTACCAACACGGTAGACAGCAGCTTTCACAACGGAAATGTATATCCTACCAGATACTTTCGATTTCAATTTCACTTTTAACCTGTAATCCCTACAAAAAAGTGACATATTTTCACGACTTAAAAAAGCACAAAAGTAATAAGATACCTAGCCACTTTGGCGACTTACATTTGAACTATTTCCATGGGCAACGTTGGTCTTAACCATTTTAATTTTAATTTCTATTTTCATAGTAAAAGGTATATTTTTTTTATATCAAAAGACTGAGGCTACGAATAAGAGTGACCATATCTATTTTTCAGTACTATGATCACCACAAAGCTAGCAACGCTTTACGTAATCGCCACCATCATATTTATAGCTAGTTTAATATTGCTAGTGTATATGCGCCGCTGAAAACAGAAACAATCTCTAAACGGCGACGGAAACAATTCCTATAGTGGATACGATTGTAATAACTAACAATACACCTATTCCGGTATGCACGTCTTCAAGTCTGAGGGAAATGACTGAGTTTCGACGCACGATCCTGCCTTACAAGTGAGGACAAAGACGAAGAATTTAATGCAATAATATTCATTAACAACTATTTTATAAATATCATATTCTGTGTTAATGGTAGTGGGGATCACATTATTCAAAATGCTAATAAGTTTCGTGTGCACTGTGCGTTAGTGAAAACATTGCCTGCTCAGCAGTTTTCACAACCCTGTGGGGGTGTAAAGTGACGCGTAATCAGAATGTGTATAAACACATGTGCTAAGCACGTGTTGTTTGTTTACAAACAAGCAGTAGTGAATAGTGGAGTACGCTAGCGAGTAAAATCATGTAATCATACTCGTAAACAAATGGTAGTGGAAGACGGACGAAGCCGACAGAGCAGAAGACGTCGAAGGACTGCAGAGTCAGCAGAACAGAACTGAATAAAAGCCGGCAAGTCAGAGCAACAGGGACTATTCCGCTCCCTATGTCCAGATCTGCTACGGGATTGGGCTTTCAAACTTCCTTTCTCTATCAGGTAGTTGTTAACTACTTGAACGATAGCCAGCCATACAACAGACCGTTGTTTGGGCTACTTCGACTGCAACAAGAAGATTACAGAGAAAGTAATTTGAGTTACTTTGTACCTCAAACATAAGCCAACATAGTTTTGTACGACAGACTCTTTTTTATTACAATAGTGGACTTGTAACTTTTATAATAAAAGGTGAAGGGATAGAAGACAAGTTACGATCCTTTCATTGCTTTACCTTGCTCTTCCTGTCTCTACTTAATAAACTAAATAAGCCAGCAACGACGCCAGACTAAGATATTCTGGACATTGCGGTGGCAATTAAGGCGCCCCCTCAAGGGAAACATTACGGCCGTTAGTAATTAGAATAATTCCCATCGGCATCCAGAAACTTATGTCAGCTTTCCTGTAGCTACGAAATGGCCTGGCTGTAAAACTGAGGGTTTTATACGCAAAAAGGTCCGTGAACCCCAGCCGCAAGTTTGTCTCATTGGCGAAATATTTTACCGAAGATAGTTTTCCATGCAATGAAAAAGGTGATAATCTGTTGGCATAAGGTCCAGAGAGTGGTGGATTGGTCAGTGCCTTTAAGCCAAGTTACTGTATGGTATCGCTGGTAATCCGAGCCACATACGCCTAGGATTATCGGCAGAAAACAGTAAACCCTAGCGATTTACATATGCTGGCTCCCCCTCCAATGCCTTTTGAACATATTTCAACTGCTGCGAGTACAAGCCCACAGTTATGGTTGTCCTTGTGGTATCAGATCGTAGAAGAGGTGTAGAACCTCGCGAAGTTCAACCTCAACCTCATTTGACCTCGACCTCCAAACTTGAGGTCAAGGTTGAAGTTCCATCGTGAGGTCGGGGTTGAATTTCGATCGCGATGTCGAGATTGAGTGAGGTCGAGGTGAAGTTCGAGGTCAAGGTTGAAGTTTGATTGTGGCATGGTTCCCAACCCTGTTACTTTGTATGCTTAATGTCATATGCTAATCTTGTTTTAATTTTATTTTTTGATGTATTGTATAATATGTGTGTAATTGTAGGTATGATCTGGGTAGATCGAAAATTTTAGTGTATAATTATTATTATTTAATCCTGTAATATATGTTATATCTGTGTTTCATCTGTATGATTGCATTTATGTACTTGTTTGTTGTAATTCAATGTAACCATTATTTTTGTTTATTCATATATTGTCCTATAGGAAAGCTTCTTTTAGGTTAGCAGCAGAAAAACCGGGAAAATTTCTAAGACGAAAATTTCTGAGACAATGCTCACTGCACGAAGGAAGCTCTTAGCCAATCAGAGTCTACCCTTAAAATGTCTGAACCAATTACGTTAGCAATCATTGTCTAGTGAGCGGGAGTCAAAACCCTATATAAATCACGGCGCAGTCCACCACCACACACAATCTACGTTTTCAGACGTACCGCATTTTTCTCTTCGTGACATTGGCAGCAATGAAGAAGTTCCTAAAAGGAGCTATTATTTTACCGTTATGTTTAAGAGAGCAAATTGAAGTACACAGAAAACGTCTTTATTCCTTTTTCCAATCTATCAAATTAGCCACCTGTTTTTGGCCATGAACTACTAACGATTTTTTCTCCACAGTTTGGAATTCAGAGGAACTCTTGATACTCTGTTTTCCGTAGTATTAAATAAAATTTGGGACTTGCAAATCTTGACCTCTTGAAGGGGAATGTAAAGCCAATCGCTCTCCGCCAGTAACCTTGAATTAATTCTTGTCTCATCATAGAGACCACGCCATCGGTCGTGTTGCCAAACCGTGTTGTTTGATCAAGGGGCACAGACCTATAAAAAGTAAATTCAAGTTGTATGAAATCGTAAATATGTTGTCTCTACGACAGAAGGTCAAGTGTTATATTTGCATGTGTTTGTCTTTCCCTGATCTGAATGGCTGTGTGTGCATCTGTGTGTGAGTGGTTTAAGGCAGTTATCCAGGGAGTCACGTTAGCAGGAGAGTATCCCTTGGAGAGCTCTATTTTAAAGGAAAATTGCCCTCATCGCTCTACGTATTGCTCTGCTCTGCATATGGAAGAGAAATTGTTGGAAGAGTCAATATTTTTTTTGCAGATTGATTTGGAAGGATTAAATGCGTACACATCGAAGGGACGGGCATCAAAACCGGAAAGCTGAGGTTTTATTAAAGTGCAGTCAGCTGATAGGGATTCAAATTAGGCCGATAAACCCACAGGCGAAGTCTGTGACCCGCGTCTTGTGATCCCAATCTTGTATTAAAATGAAGGCATTATTGATTAAGTGTTCTTGGTGAGTGAACATGATCTAAGTGAGAACCCCATGAAATTAGAGATATATTCCTTACTTTGCTGAAAGAAACAAGGGGAGAATTTAGGGACGTAGGGATAATGATAGAGAACGACAAATCTTTAGAATCACTTCTGTTCATAAATAAATTACACAGTTGTCCAAAATACCTTTATTGTCTAATTTCTGCTATATCCTGTTGCCAAATGTTTCTGAGAGCAAAGAACTCTCTAGATATTAGTAGTGTTATGTAGTGTGATCATCCTTTTTTCGACATTAGGTTAACAAGCATATTATTTTTATTATTTTCTTTCTCGTAAGGGGAAGTGGCGCTCTAGTACATTCATTTTCATATTCGGCCGAGCAACACCGGCGATTAGTTTATGATATAACACTAATAAGTTCAATCGTGTGGTCGAGGTTGAGCGATTTCGGGTGTAAATGTATACCTATGGCTTTCAGTGTACCACGTGGCGGCTAGTCTACTAGATACAGAGGGTTATCTTGCGTGTGTCTTAAGGCAGTCTTGTGGTGTGAGGCACAGGGTCCCGCGGTAACAAGTAATGTCTATCACGCTTGGGAGTCTCATACAGGATATACGTTCCGTCACTCTTGAGGACTCAATCTAATATGAGTGTTGTGCAGTGCCGAGAATCTAACGACAAACTGGACGTCTCCCATCGTTTCTTGTTGACTCCCGACAATGTGTGGGTACCCACTTGCTCAACTTGTACGCCTTCTCTATGCGTTGAAGGTGAAGTTTGACTGTTTCATCAGAACTCTGGAAGCATTCGGCAAGCTAACATACGTTTGGCTGCTGTACTGCTCTATCACCATCTACAGGGTCTCGTCATCCAGGAAATTTGGACACTGACTGTAGGGTTCATCACACAGACATAAATCTCCGGACTTGAATTGATGAAACCAATGCCTGGCTGTGGTTCATTCACTGCATTATCGCAAATGGTTGGACGTATCCGGAGACTTGATTCGACACCTTCATTCGTTTTAGCTACTACTCGAGCTACGACTGCTGTAAGTGCGCAATGCACCTATCTTGGCCACGGTCAATGTGTACACTCGCACTCCGATCGCTTTTCAAGCTTCTGCGGCACAATCCATATCAGTGATTTCGTCTTCCCATGCGACTTCAAAAGCAGCAAGAACTGTTTTTGGTTACCTTGAGTTTGCGTATAAACTGATATAAACGCGTATTTCTCAGCCAATATTTCAATAGAATTACAGTAACAAGTTCCTTATTTGGTACTCTTCCCATTAGGCCATTTTACGTAAGATTTTATTACAAGATAAAATTATCACAAAAGTCCAAGACTAAATAAAGTATTAAGGTAAACATATTAAAATTTTGTCGGACAATGAGTCGCAATTTATCATCTGCTGATTATCATCTTCAAAGGACTCTCAAAGAGAGGCAACCAAGAAATTGGAAGAAATCTTA
>JAGDQP010053147.1:0-13624 GCA_022664845.1 Lepisma saccharinum | reverse complement strand
TGAAAGCTTTACCGCTGCGGCTCTTAAATTCGTGTGCCTGAATATTTGAATAAGTCGAGTGTTCTGCCTAGTTTTTGTTTTGTACAGTTGCTGTATTTTTCAATAGTCTTATTATGTCCTTACTCCTTCTGATCATGGATATATCGCACCCCAATAATAATTTCTTTGTTTTATTACAAGTTAAAGATCACTTAAAGGTCATTATCTTAAAATTGTATTTCATATTTATATTTTTGGAGGCCATTTACTAGGTCATATTATTTAGGATCACCAATTTCCGACCCCTACTCATCACTTAGACCCAGTATTCGGCTTGTTATTAATTATGAAAGGGAGATCTTAGAACTAGTGGTTGCTTGTAAGTTTTTCAGCTACTACCTGTCGGGGTCTATTTGAAAGACTAGTAATCTTTATTTAAATTCGCCAGTAGAACAGAATTAAAAAAAAATCCCCTTTAACAACTCCATATCAGATTAATTTTCCTTTGTAAAATACACAGAGGAAGAGATCCAGTATACATTTCAACAACAACAGTTAATAGAAAGACAGACAGAAAATAAGCATGTTAATACACTCAGTTAATACATTTATAAAATTAATATTGGATGTAAATTAACATTATATTTTATAATAGCTTTGATTATCTCACTTTATGCTTAAGAAATATTAATAAAAAATATTGTAAACTTTATTTTTCTTTTGGCTTCGTCCTACACTTTCGATATTAATGTTAAAACGTTTACAACTTTCATGAAACGAAACTACCATGTATAAATCTCCTAATAATTAAACATTACAAACAGCAGCATTCATTTGGATATTACAAATATACTTGATTGCACTGAACTTACATTAGTAAAACACTAATTAAACATTCAGAGAGATAAGCTGAAATAATTTCACCCATACATGTATTCACACCTTATTTATTTGCGCTTAACTTATACATTCAGTTTTTTTACGTTTACACTTATATCAAAAAACCTTTCATAAGTTCAATATTAAAATTTAGGTGCGATGTGGAAATTCTAGGTCTTTTCTCGTTGCCTTATTGCAAGCAATGTTGTAGCCTTCCTTTTTGCATACAGATGAGTATTTGCTATTATTGTAAAGTTGCGGCAGGGGTCCATTTATAGCAATGAAAAGAAGTCAAGATAATGTTTTCACTTGTAGTCGAGTGGAAATGGCTGTTACATATGATTGAAACCTCTTTTCCATTCGGTAGCTGAAATGGGCACTGTGTTTGTATTTAATCACTGCTGGGTTTTATAACTCACACTGGAAACCATTGTCTTTCAACTGACGAAACTTCTTAACAACCAAAGAAACTGGCTTCATTTTCAGAAATTTACACATCCGCATCATCTGTTCGTCACCATAAAACATCAATTCTTGTTTATGTTTGGGCAGCGATTCCTTACGCAAATCAAAGACCTCTTCAAATAAGCTCTTGTCGTTAAATCTAGCAGTCAATGAGTGATTGTACAAAGTAAACTCTAAAGATACAGTCTTCCTCTGATCAACAACGCTGGGTGGCAGTACACAAAAACGTCTAAAATCTCCTCTTTCTTTATAATTTTCATCAAAGGTCAGATTCATCGAATTATTAGCTTCGAGAGTCTTCAGTGCCTTGATCGTTGCTTGGAGCTAAGGTTTAGCAATAATTACAGATGCACTCCTCTTCTGTAATGAATAGAGAAAAGTTGTTCAAGATATCCATTATCCATGTCTCTCAAGAACACTAGTTCCGCTATAAACATTCAAAATATTAACATCCAACAACAAGACGCTCTACCACCTAGACCACCGAGGTCGCTAAAGTCTAATGATTTCGAAAGAGTATTTGCAACTCTTCCTGTTCACTGTTGAAGATTTACTGTGACTTATCACGTAAAGCTGGAAATGAATCGGTGAAAGTAACTGAAAAATGAACGAACAGTATGCTCGAACTCGGGAACTCCTCTGAAATTTAGGATCCTCGTTTTATATAATTATACTGTCCACATTCCACAAGTGCTAGCTAGTATTTTGAGTGAACGAAGGCCAAAAATTAAATTAATGATTAATTTTCCAAGTTATGTTTTTATAGATTGGAAAAACATGAACTGTTGAATTATTTCGAACAAGGGGTAAGAAAATGAAATCTCTGGTGGTGATGATGTTCAAAATCAACAACCAGGGATAAAATTGTTACTCACCAGGTGATATCCCCTCTATCCCCAAACAAATCGAACAATTCTTAAACGTATTTAAAAACGTGCCGTATATAATATGGAAGTGGCCATGAACAGTAGGGAAACAATGTGTTTATATACTTAAATTAGAAATTAACCCTCTGATTATATACTAACAGCAAGGTTACCAGATACTTTGCAGTGCATCTGGACACAACGACGAGCTGACGAGGTGCAAAGATCACAAAGACGAAAATAATAAGATACAGAGACACGGGAACGTTTGATTTTTACCTTATCTTGGAGAAGTAACTCTGCATATAGAGCCGATACATCTTTCGAGCCGATACCAACGTACGATTCTGATTTTTGAGCACAGAATAACATAACAATGCGAATGTCTGCGGTTTTTATACCTGTATATGTTTTTTTATTAACCAACAGATTCGCCACCATACTAAAATTATATCTAGGTTTTGGACCAGATTTCATTTCATTCCCGACATCATCTGTTTGTTGTGGTGGGTGTGAGGACGTGAACGTGGGTGTGAGGACGTTGGGGAAGCGCGTGCAAGAAACGGTTTCGTTATCCTATCTGCAACTCAGCACGCGATTCGCTCAAGTCCATTTCTGTGGCGCTGTCACCGTTCATTGTTGTCGTAAGGAGCCCCGCAGCGACTGGACCACCGGGTGACAAGTGAGAATCGACACAGGAGGAGCCACGAGATCACATTTCCCGCTGGAGGGCTAGTTGTCATGTCGCAGGGGAAAAGCAGCAGAGAATCGTGTGACTTATTATTTAGTCGTTTGCATAATTATTTGCGATGGCTCTACTTTCTACACACCTGCATACACACATACGTTATGTATACATGCAGAGGGAGAGAGAGCGAGCATGATTGTGTGCACTGAAAATTTCTCACCTTGTTGCTTTTCCCTGCAAAATACGTACACTTCTTTTACAGTGTAAAAGTAGATTTTACACATATTTGAAGTTCATCAATTTCTGATCACTCTTGTACTTACTTTTCCATTTACGATCACTGTTTCTACACTTTTCCACCGAAGTTAGATTATCAATAAGATATTTCTTGGTCTAGCAAAGAAATAAAATGTTAGCGGGTGCAGGGATAGAACTCGTGTAGTCTCGGTAATAGTCTACTGTTTTACTCAACTGAACTACAAAGGACACAGTAAATTCGCACTTTTCTTCCTATATAATTATGTACGATATATAGAACTGGACTTTTTCAGGATATACTGTGAACAGGATTTATACAATATGTGTTCAAAATGTAATCCCGATAAACTAAATATGCAACATACATTCACAATTTACTTTCGGAAATGCATAATTAAATTTCAACACTTTTTCTTAATATTACTTGGACTTCTTGACCACAAAACTAAAAGAATGACAGTAGAAAATACAAGGTCAAAAATGGCAAGGGTCATTCCATTAGAAATCAGCCAGATTGCAATAAATTGGTTGCATGACTATTTTAGAATAATAAAATATTCTTTCCCGGCTTGTTCGCCAGTGTAAAGACTCAATGAGGTGAAACAATATTTTTTACCTTATTAATTTATCCGCGGTCATTTACCCATCATGTCAAAACTTCTTCTTCTTCCCAATGGAGAAAACCGGGTCGGCCATCCACTGGGCCGACGCCGGTCAGGGTCGAGCCGCACTCGGTTACTGATCGCCGGGCCGACATCCGCAAAGGCGGCAAAAACCTTCCAGAAAAACGCTCATTTTGGCCGGCGTCGGCCCGAACATTTCCCGACAGTCACAGTCGGGCTTCAGTCAGGTACCAGGCATTTGCCGCCGTCGGCACAGCTAAGACGGCCCGCCGTCAGGGAATTCTCATTTTCCCGCCCAAGGGTGGTCGGTCCAGCGTCGGCTATCCGGTGGTCCGACCAAGAGGATACGTTTGTCCCCGAAGGGCCGTAGAGGGATATAACATTTTCACCACTGATGGCCCGCATATGGCTATAAGAAACGGGGTTAGTTGGCCAAAACAAAGCATGAATGCTGTCTATTGGTACACACACAGTTAGTTTCATTTTATCCGTTGCTCTCATCATGGTTTACGGTGTTAATGTTCCAGCAGTAAATAATCACAGTGGCTGCTGTGGAATTTGAATACAGAAACGTTCTGCACTTCTCGTTAGTAGCTCGTCGTCTTATCCCCTCATCCATTGATCCACGTTGTGAGATTGCTGCTCTTTTACGGTATTTGTATTAACAGGCAGTCTAGAATGGAGCTGCTGCGTTTTGTTCAACATCATGTGCAAATAAAAATAAAGAATACTTTCCTTTTTCTTTCTTATGTTCACTTTTTTTTTCTTCTTTAACACTTTGATCTTCGCTGCGCTATTAAATTGGTATTTCTCAAGTGTAATATGTCACCCTAGAAAACACACATAAAGCGAAATCTATTCATAGATTAACGCCCTATTAACGAAATTAAATGTTCGTTAAAATTTAGTTTAAAATTCAAAGTTTTCAACATGCAAACGAGAACATGAAAATGTAGCTAATTTCATTGCTTTTGCTTGCTTTGTATTTTTTTATATTTTTCACTACATATTTTTTTTTTTAAAAAAAGACGAATGAAATTAAGCGATAAATATGTTTAATGTAATAAGCATATTTTAATATTAGAGACTTACAGCCCTCGGCCAGAATGCGGCTCATACAAATACTGCCGACCACATTTTAACCGTTGGTGTAGAATCGGGTTCAAAACAACTGCCGAGTGAAGCCCAACGATCTTAACTGACATTTGAAATTGATTTTTTATTCTCTATAATGAACAAATTTATGACTAGTGTAGATGTATCGTGGCTATCACTGATTTTATTTGTAATTATTTTCTGCTGACTGTCTCAGATATTTTGTGGCCCTACTTCTTCTCAACTATTGTTGCCGTCATTTTCCTCAGTCCCGACCAAATCCCAACCCCATAGTCGGGACAAGGGAGGCAAAAAACTTACCCACCCTTTTGCCAACCATTTTCACAAAATGTACTGGTGTGATTGGTACAGTGCAAAGATCAGTTTAAGCTAGTTAGATCACTCCTATAGCTTCGTTCTTTTGGCACTTTGGCAACAGGATTTTTTGCCTAACGCGCCCACTTCGCGAGCGGCCTTTTCCCAACTGTTACACTCCCGACGCCGATGGCGACAAAAATTGGACCGTCGGGGTTGAGGCGCATTTTCTTCACTGAGTTCTTCTTCTTCTTCTTCATCTTTCTCTCCATCTTTTCTCACCTACGTGGGGTCGACGTTTCTGATGAGTCTTCCCCACAAAGCCCTGAACTTCGTCCCCTGACAAACCTTTCTCCCGTATATTCAGTTGTAAGAGAAGTTGCTTTACAATATAAACAAACTACCGAAGACAAGTACTGTGTTTTGCAATCAATCTTTCAATCGTTGTCACCATCTGTTCACACGAATTCGAAATATCTTGTTTCAATCTTTGGAACACCCTCAATGAAGAAGAAGAAAAAGTAGTAGTAGTAGTAGTTGTTGTTGTTGTTGTTGTAGTAAAAAGAAGAAGAAAATACACTGCAAGACATACCTGCAAACTAGATTATCCACGCATCAATACATGGGAATTTTCTTTAGTAATATTTAGAAAAATACAGTTGAAGCTCGTTTGCATTGAGAAGCAAAGTATTGGGTTGGTGCGAATGAAATATCCGCCCCAGGTATCTCATGTCCAAAGGCTAAAGAAATGAAATCTACATGACCTGGTTAATCAAAGTAGTCGCCGCCTACAGCCACAAACTGTTGTCATTGCTTAGCCAACGATTGGATACCGTGACGAAATAAGTCTGGAGTCGGCGATGCGAAGAAATCCTCAAATGCATTTTGCATCGCCCGATCATCAGGGAAGGTCTTCCCTGCCTAGAAGTGATTGAAATGCCGGAAGAGATGGTAGTTAGTCAGTGGGAGAGAGATTGGGGAAATGCGGTAGGTGATAAACAGTTTCACACTGCAAGTCATGGAGAGGGCATTGACGCGACGTGGGCTGGCATTGTCATGCAACATGAGAACACCATGTCTGTTGACCATTGTCGGATGCTTGCGGACATGTTTGGTCGGCACTGTAATGATCTGGGGTGATAGTTTCACCTCGCCTTAGAAAGACATGATGCATCACTTCCACCATAGACCACCATACCAGCAACAACACCTTCTGTGGGTGGAGAGGTGATTTAGGACACCGCCTGGACGTTGATCACGACAAAACCATTGTTCTGACCGTTTACGATTGTCATAGCAGAACCATTTTTCATTTGAAGTGACAATCCGATGCAGGAAACCTTCCAGCTTATTCATTACAATGTGTACACCTGCAAACGGCGATTCTTATTTTCTAGTGTCAACTAATGTGGGACCATGAGTCCTACTTTTTCACCTTACCGATCGCATGGAGCCGCCGACTGACAGTGATTTGGAGTATGCCTAACTTGTCTTCAATGGCACGAATACTTTTCCGAGGGTCCGCTCCAACAGTGTTCCGAGCTGCTTATTTGAACATAATGTTGGTCGGTGCCCATGGGACTCATTTTGAAACGTTGTGTCACCGGAACGAAATTTGACAAACCAACTGCGAATGGTTCTTATCCCAAGTGCACTGTTAATGTTTCTTTGCGGCTTGTTGAGCAGAATGCCCTAGTATGAATTCATAAAGAAAAATCGCTCGCAATTGTGTGTTTTCCATGGTGCACTTTCATACGATTCTGTTCAACAACATACTGCCTTCTGACTGTCTGGGTGCCCTTGCCTGTTTACTGGACGTATACAGAGTCTGTGAAGCTAGACGCGTGATCACAGTCAATCTCTGTGTTGTGTTGCTCAGGTACATTTTCCACCAGGCGTCAAAATGGTCATTTCATTCGCACTAACCCAATGCATACGAAGTACTGTGTTTCAGTAGCACTATTGGGTATTTAGATCCATATTTGGTCACTATGTACCTAGAGTGTGCGATTCGAGACGCTATCTTTAAAAAGCATGCACGCGTTATGATAAAGTTCATAATAAGCACAAGTTTAAGTAAGCTGTACAAAGCTTAATACGTACTTCATTTTCCATTGATTTATTGTATACATGACTCCTTTAGCTATCATAAAAAAAAAACTGAAATAAATTTCTACCTACACGAACGTTTTATTTTGTAAAATCACTGCGAATTGGATTCACTTAGTTTCAGCACAGTGCCGCCAATCCCAATGAAGTATATTCGGTGTGAACATTGTGGTCCATTTAATTAGAAATTGGCAGTTTAGCAGCGCTGTCATATCTCAAAGAAATCTGGTCGCTAAGTACCTAGTTTGGTTCCAGTTTGAGTGTGATAAAATGAAATGAAATAAAAGTAAGCCATAATCAAAAGAGAAGTATTTTATATTTTAAATTTACACTTACATATTGTCAAAATGTAACCCGACGAAGTATATCAACCTGTCAGACACCCACCGATGATACAAGTGGACGAAATTCCTCCGGCTACATAATCTCCCACAGGTACCTGGTATTTATAAGTGTCTACATACTTGTATATACAAGATCTTGGGTGGAACTGAACATCTTTATCACGTTCCATAAGTGCTCAATTGGGTTCATATTGGGCGAACAAAGTGACTTCACCATTCGTCAAAACTGTCCAGAATGCTCTTCGAACCAATTTTAGACAACTTCTGTTCCAATGACATAGAACATTATCGTGCTGGAATTTCCCGTCGTTGTGCCAGAACGTGCAGTCTATCACAACAAGCAGTTCAGCGTAGCCGTCAACAATCAATAACGTGCTTAGAAGGACCAGCGAACTCAATCCATGTCACGCGAACATACCACAGATCAACATGGAATCTCAATCGGTCTGCACGATGTTGTCTTGTTGGCAACTGGGGTTCATGGTCTCATGGGTTCTGCGCTCACTTCCGAACCCTACCATGAATCCCTGATACATTGGACACCTTCCCATTTTGCCATTCTTCCACGGCCCAATTACCATATTCACGAGCCGTGGTGGTTCTTCTATTAACACATCATTTGGAAACTAAAGATCGCTGCACTGACCTAACGGATACGCATCTGATAACTTCTGCATTGAGTATGGATAGGATATGAGCCAATCCCACTTGACTATTACCATAGGCAACTCTGCTCCAACGTTGTTGGTTACTGGAATTAAGTAACCGTAATCAGGAACTCACTATCCATGGTGGATGCCGATCAAGGCGGTGGTAGTGCCTTCCATGAGGTACTGGTATTTTTGGCACACAGGTGATACTGTGGATCGAGAAATAATGAATGTTCGCAGAGCTTTGGTCCTCTTTTTTCCATCCGTCTACACTCATTACCATGACCCGCTGAAACCCCTTCATGTTTCCTTGCCGTGATCAGACTGGACAGTTTTCAGTTTGATGTAGAAGAGAACCGCTCACAGTTGACCAAGGACTTGGTACTTGCCCAAGTCTTACTATTCGACTTACATACTGCTGTCCCGAAGTTTTTTTATTGTAACCAATATACCTTTATCGAATTTACCATGACCAATTCTGATATATGAAAAAATAAGCAACTTATCTGTATAACGAACAAATACTTGAAAATATAATGTACAGTTCTCATTAAACCATTCAGTGCAAACAAGATACTATATTCAGTCTCTCTTTGAAGCTTTGGTGGATAGATATATTTCTTATTGCAACACAAATAATTATACTTGATGCTTTGATTCTTAAGCTGTGTATGAACGTTAAAGTTCTTCACTAATATCTTTCCTCGAATTTCCTATATTGGTACTTGGTAGGTATGTGTTTCTCCTATTTCAAAACGAATTTCTTTGCAGAGTATTTAGATACGTTAATGTTTTCCTTTTTATTGATTGTTAAGTTTCACCTTGAAGTGACGAATTTATTTTAGAAAAATGTTCCTCAGATTGATTTGACTACCCTCTATCTGCAGATGAAAACGAACACCATTTGCATCATAATTTGAGGATGAAATTCGGCTTTTCTTACAAACTATCGATCTAATTAAGTCTAATTGCAGCTGGTTTTGAATAGGTTGTCAATGAAGAGCAAAACTATCTCTCTGAAGTAATTCACCATAAACTGAGAGAAAGCAATCTCTATTCGGTTCATTTCTTGTCTTTCGTCTGGCAGAACTGAGATTAAACATGAAGTGATGTTTGATCCCATTCTGGTTCTTCACTTGTACGCTGTGGGACATTTGTCATCACATGGATGAACTAGTTTGAAAGTTTGGAAGAAAAAATAATCTAAATCAGATTTACTTCGATATTTATTCTCCTTGAAAATTATTTAATAACTAAATTAAGAAAGAAGCCTACTCTACTAGCACTGATTATGTGATTATGTCTCACACTAATTAAGATAAATATTTTATTGTATGAATAAAGAGAAGTTTATAAGAAGGAAGTAGCATGGGTACAATATAACTTCTCTCTTGTAGTTTTGTATCATAATATCATCTAAAACCCAAAAAAAAAGATGCTTCATTAAAAATTACATAATAACTTAGCACCATAAACTTGTTTTCACATTTACTAACATGCATTTCGCAATTCGGAAAATAACCATGTACAAGGCACTATATTGAATTATACGGTGCACCATTTATTTATATCTAAAGTAGAATATAATATTTGACGAAAATAAATGCCTAACTTACTTACTTTTAAGTTCGTAGTTTCGATGACTAGTATCCAACATACAGCTTTAACTCTTCCTCTTCTTCAGGAAGAAACAACTGGCGACAAGCATTATTTATAAATTTTCTTCTACTTCCCTTATTATTAAGAACCCATTCATCCACAAAATTGACCGTATCGGTAATCTTGCTTTCATTGTTGAGTATTGACTTTAAAGTATACGTTAATTTTAGGTCAACCATAAAGTTGTACTACTCAGCGGTGTAACTTAGCGGGAGAGTGCTCTCTTAGTTCGAACGTGGTAACTCTTGACTTCTCTTAGCCATACCAGACAAATCCTGGAAGATATCCTGATTTAAGGCCATTATATTGCCATTTCTTGTTGCATAATGTAGAAAATAAGCGATAGACAAGTTACAACCTAACATGTAAAGTTCGGATGTATCAAGTTTCAATCATTTTAAATTTTCACAGCAAAGCATATTGAATATATTCTTGAACTTTAAAGTTCTACGACTTTGTTTACATTCATGACAGAACTTCACCCTCACCCGGAAGTAGTTCATAGAGTTAGTTGTCTTAGTAACGTAAACTCTTATAGAAACTGGAATATGAACACTATAGTGAGAGACAAATGCTTCCTTTGCTCGGTGCTATCTGGTACTTAGCAGCAGGTTTAACCGTTTTTTATCTTTATGATGGACGCAATGTTTGGACTATATGTGGAGTAGGGAAGAAGCATCTTCCTAGGGCTTCGTGGTTACAGACTCCGATTTTTATGTTTGGGTTTGGCTCTCTTCCTTGAATTCTGTAGTTGTTTTCAGGCGTTTGTTTTATAAATTTCCTTTCATGAGGTTGTTCACAATTCTCAGTTTTCTTTAAGTTATGTTGGTCCCTATCATTGCCCATGCTGAGTTGTTGGTAACTTCTTCATTCATAGTATATTCTGTTTTAGGTACAGTGATTTGGAATGCTTATTTGTAACTGGCTAGTGTTTTGTTAAAATCGACCAAGTTCACTGTGAAGCTTTGTAGGTCAATTGTCTTGCATCCCTCAAAGTGATACTTTTATCACTTTGCTAAGCCTTTTCAGATTTATTCCATGATTCCTCTCAACCTGTAGTTGGGCTAAGAGCTACTCGGTCCCTGCTGGTTTGCTGGAAGCTTTACGATGGTGTTCTTCTGTATTAGATGGTTTGTACTCAAAAGTACAATTCTCTCAAACGAAGGGAGTTTTTATTCTGGTGAAATCTTCATCTCTTCCCACTTTTTTATATATTAAATGAACTTGTATGACATTGAGCGTATCCCACTCGGATCTGCACTATAACTTCATCTCATCATTTCCGATAAGTTATATGTCCGATATATAGATGCATAAATATACCTTATAGGCTTCCTTTATGGTATTATTTACTACATGTACCGTACTTTAGTATGTTGTCGTCGCGTCCGTCTGGACGACCATCCCTCATCACAATCAATTTTTACTGGAACCAGGGCTCGAAATGGATCGGAGCAGACCGGAACGCTGTTCCGGTTCCTGAATAGTTGGAACCTTCCTGTTCCGTCCTGTCAATATGGTAATCATAGACATAAAAGGATAATAGCATGTTAACGAAGGTAAAGCTTTCCGTTTCGTGAAAAATTCCATTTCCAGCCCTGACTGGAACGCAATTGTACTCTCATAATGGCGATGTATTAGGGCCCACTTTAACCGCTTGTCCATCTTCCTGACCAATGACCAAATTTTGTCCGAAAATACTATTCTTAACCCTTTTAAGACGAGCACTGTAACAGAAAAGTTCATTTCTCATTTGGTCCGTTGACATATTCATTGTGCTTTGATAATTTTGCGCACACATACATGCAGTTGGTAGGCATTAAGTTCGTCTTATGTTTGAGGAGTAGCACTCTTCAGGAGACAGAGTTATCAATAAATATAGAAATAAGTTATGGGCGACTGAGCCGACCTCCGCTCATGAAGAATCGAGGATGACACGCTATGTCCTTGCATCCGTAATCTAGTGGAGGACTTTGGAACAGTTCTAGAAAGACATATAACTTTAACTCCTGTTACCGGCCTCCCTAGCTGAAGCCTTTTAGGGTTTCTCCTAAGTTTAACAAGGCGAATGCCGGGACCTGGCTTAGAAAAATGGCCGACAGTTGCCCTAATGGATTTAATTCAGATGTGCAATTTCATGGGCTAGTAGACCATAGTCTCATGTTGTCATACACTTTCCGAGATTTTTGTTTCTCTAGTGCATTAACTAAGACCTTCTATAAATTTAATAACCAACTTTTGATTATATTTCTTAGAAATATTCAAAAAGTGTACATCGGAGGAAATTTTTGCAAATCGTATTTTTGTCTTTGAATTTATCAGAACTTATAACATGGTAATTTTCGTGGGGTTGGTTTTTCATTCCTTCTTTATAGAGATTGAGAGAAATAAGAATGCAATGGAATTACATTCTCGGACGTTTTAATTACTTGTTTCCGCATTATGTTACATGCAGTATATCCACCTGCTGAGGCAGACCTTCAGTAGTTTCATTGTAGAAAAATCATTGTATAAATAAAATTTGTTTCAAATCATATTAGCGTCTGTTATGTACGAATCAGTGGATCGATATTGCGCCTAAAAGTATGCCAACACGTGTCCGTTTTGTTTCACCACCCCTCTCTGTGGCGATGTCTATGGTAATTATTACCTATTCCTTTGTAAATGATGCATTTCCTGTTTCACCATTGTTTGTCGCCCGAGCGCCTTTCAAATTACGAAATTAATTATACCTGATTTCATTTTATCATCGCAATTAGTTTTGTCTATTATATTACTCGTATTATTCACTAATTGTCATTTTAGATAATATCTCTGTTTGCGTGTGACTTTTCAATGTTCAAAAGAGCAACAAAATGCAATATGTACATCCATAAATCTATATACTTAAATTCAAACGCCGAAAATTAATTAAATTCAGATTATTTGGTTGGCCTTCAATGTAATCAAATGACTAATGATGAGCATTTTAAAGAGAAAAACATAGATAACATGCATCTGTTTCTTTAGTTGTTGTTTGAATAATATCAGATAAAGAAGAAATAGTCCCTGTTCTCACATTTTAATAATTCACATAAGCTCTCAGACATTTGTACGTTAGAAAACAACTAATATTCTTTTTAAAATTCTATACAATGTGAATCAAAAGTTCCAAATAATTATGGACTATGAACTGAAAAAAAAATCATTTAATTAGATTTTTAAAAAAATGGAAAAATAAAAACTTGAATGTCCAAGGAATAATATTGTACGTTCGTATTGTCTTCCGAATTGGTTAGATTTAACAATGAACCATACAAAATGTCACCCAGGAAAGCAGACAGAAGAATATTCCAGATCTCCACAACATTAGCTACTAGAACAAAAATGGATAGATGATCTATCGAATGATATTTATGAAATAATTAATTAATAATTTGAATGTTTGACTTGAATTATATGTTGTATTATCCGTTCTAGCTCATATCCTTTTTGGAAGGCTTCTGATATAGTCTTTTACAGCCAAATTCTTTTATTAAACAGTCTATACATTAAGGTCTAATTTAGCACAAATCCTTTATTCTGATTGATTCGTATTTCTCACCTTTTCTAACTCCGGTAAAATATAAAATAGATCCGCCGATCAACAGCAAGTATTAATATACACATCCACTTAAAAGAAATCAAAGACTGGCACAATTTGTGCAAATGTTGA
>JAGDQP010053146.1:0-13624 GCA_022664845.1 Lepisma saccharinum | reverse complement strand
TATCACAATTAGAAGCAAAGTTATGATTTTTTGTTGTTGACCTTGTGCGCGTATTTTTTTAACGTTTTTTCTCATATTGACAACCCTGCTGTATTAATTCCGTGTATTACTCAGGGGTAATATTTTACATATGTACATTACTATATATCATTACCACCATCGTATCAATTTTCGTAGAAATCTGATATGGTAGGGTTGGAAGCTGTGATGATTTGGCGTAGAATGACCCTGTATTGTAAAATCTGCGACGATATACAAACCAGATAATTCGTTACGATTTTGACACACTACCAGCGTCTTCCTCAGACTAAACGCCTTAGTCTGAGGAAGACGCTGGTAAAAGTGTCGAAACTATAACTAATTGTCTGTGTTTTATATATATATATATGCCCTTGCTTTGTCAGAGAACTTACCTGTCGCTGTTCGTTTTTACTTCATTCCTAAGTTACGATGTGTATTTACACTTCGTATTTCTGTGCCATGAAAATTGAGAATCTCAGTTAATACGTTAAGAACCTCAGGTGTAGGTAATGTTATGATTGTCTGTATAGTCGTCTATGCGTCAATTAACTTTCTTCAAACGACAGTTCCTGCATTTTTATTCACTCTACAATTTCTTGCATATTGCTGAATGTGTAGTTCCAATATCACCCGCAAAGTTTGGACATTTAACCGACGGTTTCAGCAACGTAGCGACATGAAAATACTAGGTTTGACGTTCCATTTTTTCCTTATACTATCGTTTTGTCTGTATCTTTTCGAATTACGGGCTATAGTTAAGGTGGTGCGCTCAAAGGATATACAGGGATACAAATTGATTTTGCAAGGATTTTATGAGAGAAATACGCACTACAAAATGATATTCCAACGTTAAATTACCAACCTATACGTAACCTACAAGGGTGTTTTGCTAGTTTCTTGTGCAGTGCGTCTCTTTACCTATTCCTGAATTTAATTTTGGTGTTTAAAAATTACTACGCTTAAATCACATCGCGTGTTACATTATGTAATTCTACCCTCTGTGTAGTTAAGGACATTTTTCGTTTTACAATAATGTTATAAAAGGAAAAACATTTGCTAAATCTGCAATTAAGAAACGTACTCAGTGGCTGATAAAAGATATTTAATTTATTAATTCATTAAATTTTCATTTTCAGATTGAATTTGCCGTGAGGAAACCCTAGTTTCTAAGGCTTCAAAATGGCTGATGTAAGGGACATATTGGAGCTGGAGAGGCCACCCACCCCAGAAATAACGAAAGAAGCAATTCTAGGGACTACAGAAAAGATTAAAAAGAAGCCGAGGAAAGTAAATGAAGTCATTAAGAGACCAGAAGGAATGCATCGTGAACTGTATGCTTTGCTTTACACAGATAATAAAGATGCACCACCTTTGTTTCCAACTGACACAGGTGAGTGTAGAGCATATACATGTAGGAACTAGTTAGATCATTTAACATAATTTTCTATCTTAAGTATTTATGTTTTCAGATATTTTTATGTCTTCGCATTATGTTGTGTAATATTATTATGTTTATGTATTTCTTAAGGCAGAGGATTTCGAAGTTTTAGGCTGGGGTGCCGCTAACCAGAAATTCATACTTTCGGCGTATCACCAAATATTATTACAGAACTTTAAATGCTAATATTTAAAATTACATGATTATAAATTGCCAGTAATGATTATACCGATGAGCAGAACATTTAGTAGTGTGCTTGTCTTGTGATCAAGAGACCTCAGGATAGATCATCGATGCCAATTATCCTGAATTATAATTTCTCTGATTTCCCTCGGTCACGCCAGGCAAATGCTAGGATGGCATTTACCTTGAATAATGCAATGAAACTAAAATATAAGAAACTAAAAGTTTAAAAAATATATATATATGAACAGAAAAAGTTAATTTACTTCGGTTAAATAGCTAAGTTCTACTTTCCAAGTAATTTGATAAATAGACTTAAAATGTTACCTATACAATAGGATATTTTATAGCCCTATGGGTGTGTTGTGGGACGAGGGTTTAAACTTTTTTAAATGAAACGTACTGTCAAAATTGGAGAGGGACCATACAAGGGATAAAAAGGTATTTAAACAATATTGTTTGCACTTCTAGACTGGTACTTTGTGCGTTACATACCAAAATTTCATTTTTATATGACAAAAAATAAGGAAGTAAATAAGTCTGTCACATGTCTGAAGGACCCCGCCGCAGTGGTCTGGACAGTAACTTCGCGGTGGTCTGGTGGTAGACCATCCAGACTGAGGTGTTCCAGTATTTCCTTGTTTCATCAGGTGAATGCCGGGATGGTACCTTAAGTAAGGCCATGGCCGCTACCTTGTATCGGTCTGAGCCAAAGATGCTTAAAGGCCGTAAATAAATTAAATTCACTGAAGGATTACATTCCTCGACGAGTAATCTTCCGGAAAGGGGTGAGGACAAAGTTTGTTCAGGTACCGTACTGGCATTCGCCTGGTGAAACTTCAATGAAACCTTGGGACCTGTGTTAGCATGATTCAGTGCCTTCATCAAACCTGCTTCTCCTCAGTGCCTAACCGAAGTGAACATCCATAACCACTAGATCACGGGGCTGAGTTAATCTAAGTCGAGTTCTGTTAATTTTCATCGAGTTAAAGAAAAAAGTTTTCATGGTTTGTGTAGAATTTTCATTCATAATTCTACTAGAACGCTAATAGTACAGCTTTTTATTCGAATATAAAAAAATCGTTATTCTATTATCTTGAAAAGAACATTTAATATAAATGCATAGCTGTAAACTTTCCTTGTTATTTGGACGTTTCAGTTTAATCCTCTAAACTCATGCTCAGAAAACAAGACAAGTAAAAGAATACACTATTATTTAAATGATCTATTAGTTCCGTATCGTGAAAATTCGATAGGTCAAAACACTAAAATATATTTAAATAGAAATGAATCTATAAATAGGTTGGGTTTTTTTTTCGAATTTGTATGGTTAAGACCTTAAGGAAGATTTGTGTTTATTTTTTCCTTATTTTATTCCTGAATTAAGGTTGACTTTCCTTGGCAGGTAATGTTACAAGTGTCTTCATTTTTTTTTTTTCCTTGTGAGAAATTAAGTAATATTTCCATACATTTCAGGCCAAGGATATAAACAGATGAAAGCAAAATTGGGAATGAGACGTGTAAGACCATGGAAATGGATGCCCTTCGCGAATCCAGCTCGTAAAGATGGAGCAGTATTTTACCATTGGCGCAGGATAGCTGATGAAGGCAAAGAATATCCCTTTGCCAAATTTAACAAGGTAACACTAATAATGACATCATATATTCCCTCGTATTAAACACCATAAGAACCCAGATATAGTGGTACCTCCTTGTTTACTTATTTAGTCATTTGTACATGTTCTGATAAGTTCATAGGTAAAGTCGAGTGTACAGACAATTGCCTAGTTATTCTTCTCTGTGTTAGTCTCCGATCGTTATTAATTGTCTAGGTGAATTGTAAACATTTAGAGAGAAATTTTTTAATTAGTATAGCTCAATAAGAATTCATATTCTTATATTTAAACAGCTCTCACTTTTGTGCATGTATTTAAAAGTGTATACGGTGTTCTATATTCAGCTAAGACCAATTTCAGATACAACTCATGTGTAAAATAACTTTAAAACTGTGATTACTTTCATTACATCCCTTTCTGCCACTACGTTTTGCAAACAGATTTGTTTTATGTCACGCACTGATTGAAGTCAGAAAAGATGGTTAAATATAAATTTAATTTTAGCAGTATTGATATTTGGTCGTTAAAACTTATAAATATGAGAGAAGTAGATGGAAAACTAAACGTAGTTGCAATAAATTTTAAAACTTGTTTGAATGAATGAATTTATTTATGGGCTTTAAGCATCTAAGGCTCAGGCCGAATAACTTGTTTGAGGAGTTTTGGAATTTGTACAATAAAATGAAATTGCTGCTGCGTATATTATACTAGATACTAATTCTTTTAGTACATCAATTAGCACTATGGATTCGTACTTACCGTAATTGGAATTACTTTCAGATTTTTTCATAAGAACATAGATTTCCTTTGTCTTTGTTTTTACGTGAACGAGAGGAAACTATGATAAGTATTTTTTATAGTACTGATATTAACTCTTCAAAGGTGAGACGCCAGTAATCTTCCTCTAGTGAGGTTGTGTTCAGCGAGTGCAACGTCACTAGTTGTCAGTATATTTTAGCCATTAAACCATATCGGCTTCTTCAGTTATGTCGGTTTATTTCTAACAATCTGGGAAAAGTGTACGGGTGACTAAAGACAATACTGTACAGTAGGATGATCTAAATGAAGAGTATACGTTAACGGGTTAATTTGGATTCATATGTAATGGATAGAACCCGGAAGCTTGACAAAACGCCTTTTCGTTTTCGTTGCGAATTATTAGCACATAAATAATAGGTAACCGTTATACTCATCGTGAGAGCTATTAAAGATTTTTTTGATTTTGCTTATTTCTAAACATAATGCCTTATTCTGCCTTTTAATGTATTTTAGCCATAAAAAAATTGGCATTAACCACAAAAAAGCAACCTGCCTTTGTCGCTTTAAACTGTCTTCTCGCCGTGAATTCAAGGGGGAAAAAATGTGACTAGGGGTGATTATTTTAAGTATTTAGGCTGACCTCGTGTGTCGCCTCCTATTACTGTCACCCTTCACTACTTCAGTATTTTCTGAATCTCTGGTACAATACATGGCATTAAGACCTGTCACTGGCAGCTCACGTATACTACGCTACGTTGCCACAACCAATAATAAAACTTAGAGAAGAAAGGCGAGAAACCGTTGACAATGATGGGTATTGTGTGAGAAACAATAAACGAACTGTTGGAAGTGTCAGAACAAATATAAACCTGTAATTTGTGCAAATGAGGATCTAGTGTAAATTAAAAACATATGCAGTGTACTTGAAGGTGAAAATTAAATTGTCTTTGATGTGAACCCGTCAGTAATACTTCCTTCCTCGTATGCTCCTCTTTCTTTTGTGGACACTGACAGGTCATTTTCAAAAGTGAAAACAGTTCTCAGAGACAGAAGGCTAAATATGTGTTGAAAACTTGAAGAAACAACTTGGGGCGATGTTTAACCATCAAAGAACATCGTGATGTAATGTAGGATTATATGCTTAATGTAGGATATTAAAAGTTTTATCATATTAAAAATATATATATATATATATATAATGCCTTTTTTAAGTGCCTATTTCAGTAACAATAAATGCCTTTTTGCCTGCCTATTTCATTTAAATTAATGCCTGAACTTCCGGGCTGTGGTAATGGAATATTAAGTCGACTCAGTGTGTGATGTAAGACTCAAAGAGATTTCCTCATTACATGCTTTTGTTCAGCTTCATTCATTGTGAGGAGCAAATATTGTTATTGATTTTTAACCTACTTCTAGATTAGTTAGAGGTCAGAAACTGCGCACGATCTTAAATCAGATGATTATGCATGAAAAAAATTCTACAAATTTTCCGAATTTTACATCTTTTCATGCATTTACAACTAAACTTCATAATTTTTTCTTTAGTGTCTGTACATTTTTTCTTCTTTCTTTAAGAAGCATATCACCTTGTAATTAAGTTAATCAGCTCCTGTACTTCGGAAGAAAACGTCACATACTTCGGATAGGGAGTGGGTAGATATACAGGTTCGAACCCCTTGGCTGACCATCCTCACTTTCAAAATGCGAATTCCGGGATGATACCTTAAGTAAGACCATGGCCGCTACTGTCTAGTTCTGAGATCTGTAGAGTCGGCAGCTTGATGATGGGTGGGTGACACTGTTGAGTAACGGTAGTGACAATATTGCCAGTAGCATTTAATGAACTGTAAGACACCATCAGCTAGCTTTTCAAGGTAGTGGATATAATTATTTTTCAATATATGCATTTAACTATAAGTATCGTGTTCTTAATTATAGATATTCTAGCAACATTTCAAGTTATTAAAGCCAACATAAACAGTAGCTGGTTATTGTTTGACGTTTACTAAAGATGACGGTATTGAAAATCGTATCTGCAATCCCTAAACAAAGAAGAGTTCCATCTTTTACACAAATCTAAGATAATAATCGCTCTCGGCAATCTGGACATTCTCCGATCTGTAAATTATGATTTATTGTATGTGCTGTGCTGTGCTGTAGCAGCAGTATATTATTGCTGTCCTATCATATGTGGCAGGGAAACATTTTTCTGAACAAATTTTGGAAACGGGGAAGCTATTTCTTTTAACAGTATATTACCTCGTCAAATTGAACCACAGGAACATTTGTTGTTAGTATCCTGAGAAAAGTGCCAGAAGGCTTGGTCGCTATGCAGTACGCATATCATGATTTCTTATGGTGAGACAGATTGTCTCGATCAGACAGTTCGAAATATTTTGAATTGTGGCAAGGAGGGAAGTAGCTACTAGCAGAAACAAAGTAATAAATGCAAACAAAAGGACACTAAGGGCAAATTCGAGCGACCACCAATGTCCCTTCTTGAGCTGTGTTTTCGGTTCTCTTTAATCTTCTTTCGATACTCTGTGGTGGCATACACTTTGGAGCAGCTGCTTTTTTCCAACAGTTTTCAAATATTAGCAAGTAAAAAGGATTCAACTCTGTAACGCAATTTCTGTACACGATAGAAAAACAGTTTCTTACAATTAAAAAAGACGTTCTTACTGTGCATCGAGAAAAAATCTTGGTTATGAGGTATGAGCATTCATATTTAATGTAAAATAAGCACATACCAGTTTAAAAATAAATTCAATGAGTTCATTTCCATTTTGGGATGTTCTTATTTTAAATTAAATGAGCATATTCATATCTCATTTTTAAAAATTTTTCTCGGTGCCCAGATAAAAACATTTTTCTCAGTGTTAAAAAAAACATTTTTTTTTACAGCATAGGTACTGTAGTTAAAAACTTTTGGGGCCGGAGTCAGAGATACTAAAGTCCATAAAAAATTTAAAAACAAAAAACTTTGGATATCTACACCGCAGTGGTATATACAATGAAAGAATCTGAAGACCTGATAATGAACATTGCTATTGCAACATTAATCCCAAGGTTATTTTGGAATCAGATTTCAGGTTATAAGAAACGAATATACTGATGAGGAGATGAAAAACGAATAATGTACATGGTTGCTTGTCTGTATGCACGAAGAGACATGTTTTTTGTAAAGAATTTTGAGAAGCGTCTATCCGAAGATTTCTACCAACAAGAATAAACTATCGACAAAAATAAACACTGCTGGCAACGCTTCTTGGGTCCGTTGTGTGCTTCGCACTTCACCACGCTTGGTAGCCTAGACCCCTCTCACAGGTATACAGAACTCGGAACGTAACTATATAATACCGTCCCCATCATCTAGCTATGGCATCTCGGCTCAAGTCAAAGATACCAAAGGCCATAAATAAATTCAAATTAAAAGAAAAAAGTCTTGTAATCAGTTTTCCAGCTTTTTATGGTTTTGCATTTTTCAACAAAAATCAATAATAATAATATAACCGTATTTTAAGAAAGAAAAAAAAACTTTTATCAAAAGAAAAAAATGCACCAAAAAGGAGAAACTAATATTATGAAATTAGAAAAGAACGCTCTTATATTAAAAATGCACTCAAAAGAAAGAAAAGATAAAAAACATTAGCTTTTTCTCATATCGTTATAAGAAAAATGTTTACGGTTATAAGAAAGAGTGCAGTAAAATATTTTAGAAGTGTCAGGCATAAATTTATCATAACTTTTATCAATTGAATGTATCTAATATCTGTATCTTTTTTTTAAAAAAATGTTGATTTTGACAAATTTGTGCCGAACACTTGTAAATTTTTTATCGCATTTTTACCGTAAAAACTTGTTCTTATAAATGTACGAGAAAAAGCTTATTTTCTCCTCCTTCTAGTCCATTTTTAATAAAAGTGCATTTTTTAAAACCTTTGAGTGCTACGCCCGTATATTTACGTTTTCATTAGTAATTGATTTATGTGACGACCGTATATTTTTTATTGAAGTGAAACGCGGGGAATGACCTCACTCTATATTAAAAATTCCGTGGAGAAATTTTCCCGAAACAGTGCCAGTGTATTTGTGTAGGACATACGTACCCTCATGTCCGGCCCGCATTTTTTTTTTTAAACCAAAATATCCCTTTGCTCAAACGTAAATTGCAAGGAACTTTTCCCCCATCTCCTCCTGTTGCATATGGAGTTGACCCCATAATGTATACTGCGTTTTATTCCTTGGTCCCTGGCAAAAAATGAAGTCTAATTTATTGCTCTATGCCAATGACAACCTGAGCTATACTCATTCAAAGTAAACAATACGTGAAGTTAAAAAATCCAGTGAGAAACTCCACACTCGAAGGGTTAAAAGAATGTATTACAATATTTTTCTCGGTGTTTTCTTCCTTATTGGGTTCTTTTCTTTATTAAGTTATGTCAAAATTTGCCGTATGGGAAACTTTGAAACATTATGTTCTCTTCCGTATGAGTATCCAGTTAAACCTGGAGAGAAAAGAGCATACTACTGAATGCTTATCTCCATATTTAAAAACGAAACTTTCTGGAAACTGCTTGAAAACGAAATACCACAATATTTCGGATACGTAATACAAATCACGCTGTATGGAACATAGTGCATGAGAGCTTGCACATACACACCAGAGAAGCAAATTTAAATTCAATTCTTAAAATTCTTTTTGACTAAAACTGGTTAAAAATCAGCCTTTCTTAAATAAAGATAGCGTTTAAACTTCACATTTAGTATATTAGTCTTGTTCCATCTTCTGTGTGAGGTCTTCTACAGAATTTAGAAAGTGTTGAAGTGTCGTTCGCTTTTTATTGGAAATGTGTTTTGCGCAATTAATGTCTTCGCTGCATTTTCCCATTGCCGTACCTTGATAACGAAGACTGAATACTCACATACGAAGTCCGACGAGACAGTTCTGGCGTGATCGTGCAGTCATTCAGAGTAGAGTTAATTGTTTGTATTGTAAGAACTTGTTTATGGTTTCCGTCACAAAAATAGAATCACGGAGTATCGCGCGCAGCGGTATTCAATTTGTGTGAAGCTTGGTGAAAATGCCACGCCTGTGTATGGACTTTAGCAGGCACTTGGAAATGTTGCAATGCCAAGAGCACAAGCTTTTCGCTGGCTCAAATTATTTTTTTGAAGGTAGAACTGTTGTTGAAACGAACGTCGCGGTATACCACTATCAACAATAGGCTCCTTGTGCCACACAGGTAGGATTGAGGATGAGACCTAGAGGTGACCGAGAGGTTAGCGCGCTCACTTTCTATACTGTGGATGCAGGTTCACTTCCCGCCGGTGTCCATTGCACGGAGTGGTTCGGAACCCGCTTTACCAAAAACTGTTGGTCCCGTCCTTAGAAGCTTGCCAGCTCATTTAGGACGTTAGTAGCAATTCAGTTAGTCAACAGCTAGGATGAGGAAAATTGTATCAATCATCTGGATTCGAGACCAACTCTAAAAGTGATTGCAAATTTGAACATGAATGTAGAAAATATTCATCTCATCTCTGAAAATTTAGGATTGAGAAGACTGTTCCAAAATGATTCCTAAAGATTTCAGCGAGCAATTTTGTGACGAGAACCACAAACATATCCTTACATACAGAGACTGTGTAAATGCAGGGCCAGGCCACGCCAGTTGAGGGGGAATGATGAATGGTTCAAGGTCGAACATGGCATATCAACATATCCTAATAATTTGCATTGTTGCCAGTACAAAAAAAATGAGTCTAGTTTATTTTTGTAAGATTGTTCAGATATTACTATATTGCTATTACTGGCTTTCAACCAGAGGAAAGTACTTCTTTAATTTATGTAAATTGTGTTCTACTTTTTGTTATAGCAAGTTCCAGTTCCTACTTACACTGAAGCAGAATACCAGCATCTTCATGCAGATGGATGGACACGTCAAGAAACGGATCACCTGTTTGATTTATGTCGCCGCTTTGACCTCCGTTTCATTGTGATACATGACCGGTGGGACAAAACTAAATTCCAAGCTAGAAGCGTAGAGGATCTTAAAGAGCGGTACTATGATGTCTGCAGTGCGCTAAATAGGGTTAGTTTCAAGTTTTTGTGAATATTTACAGGTATTGTTTTGTCTGTCGTTTGGCGTCATGAGTTGTTGTTTTAAAACTTGAACCGGAAAATTGTAAGTTACCCCAATATCTTTCCAATGTCTTGCGAAACAACATAAACGTTGAACATAATAGGGAAATAATTTCCTTGATGGTTGCGTAGTGTACAAATAGGCTGAACTCATGATCATGATGGTCCCACGTCAACCAGGGTTCCAAAAGGCATTTTTCTCGTAAAAAGGTTGTTATAACTGAGACATCGTTCTTCTATTTCCGCGTATATCTGATCTAGTTACTTTGTATTGGCGTTCTCAATTTGAAGTGAAATTACAAACTATATTATATTTTAGGTGGAAGACAAGAATATATCCTTTCACTGGCGTCCACTCGCGATAAACTTCGGTAAATTTTATTTTTATATGGACCAGTCACTTTGGACTTCGGCCCGTCATGATTCGCCCTTTAGCCATTAAAAACCACACTTATGCCCCTGGCTGGGTTCGAACCCGCGACCTTCGAGTCGTTGGCCTACCGCCATAGACCGCACGGCTACGCGTCCACTCACGAGAAGGAAGAGGTAAGTTATGCGAGATGTTACAGGAAACAGACTGTGCGCATACTTCGTGAAAAAGCATTCAAAAAATATATCTTTTTAAGTGTGCATTGTAGTGCACGTGAGTAAATGGGACTGCAATTTAGTAGAATTTCACGACCACAGTTCTTATCGAATGCGTAGGTCCGATTGTCATAGAGGCACGTTTGATCATCTTTGTTATGGGACACATCATTTTTTTTTTTTTTTTCGTTATCACAAAAACATATCTTGGGTTACGATTTCTCGTGCTTAGTTGTGCATAATTTGTTCTTCCTTTTAACAGACATAATAACACGTTAATTAAATCGTAATTAACGTAAAATCAGAACTTTTCGAATTCACACACCTCTTCGAACGAACACTCTGCTCTACTCACAAATTCCTCAAACTGTTTCCATTGAATCTACTTGCCAGCCAGTCCTTCCTCTCGGACTAGAAGTTGGTCTGTCCCTCTGCTCTCCACCACTACTCCGCAAGTGGCAGTTCGTCAGAGGACCCCCAGTAGTCATGCATTTCTGCTCAGAGGTACAGAAGAATTCACAACTTGTAAGAGATAATCACCGTCTGGGTCTGTCCGTACATCTATTTTCCCGTTATCTTTTTCATTGACAAATAATAAACTGAACATTGTTGCATAACGAAAGTAGTTTTAGAATAACGTAACAGTGGGAAGGTGGTTCTCCAAATTCAGATGTGGCACTCTGAAAGTTTGCACACCAGCGAGACTAAACACCATGGATTTTGAAGCCCTCCGCCAAGAATTGGGGCCACTACAACAACCAACATTGGACTGTTATCGGGAGAAGGTTGTTCGCCACCTCAAGTAGCTAGGGAAGAGCAGCAGCTATCAAGTGGTACCGCTTGAATGGACGTCTGCCGAAGCTCAGAGCGAGCGAGCGAGCAAGGTAGCATGTTCAGCGCCTGCAAAATTCCAGGAGCTGAAAGGTATCGAACTGATGTCTCTCTCACCCAACATATAGTTCGGACCTTACACTTAGTGACTACCATCTCTTCCCGTCCATGATCCACTGCGTGCGCTGCAAATACTCCATGTGAGATGGAAGCCGGAATACGGGAACTCTTCGCCTCAGAATTCAGGAAGTGATATCGTTCTAGGTTGACCCAACATTGGTTAAAGATAATCAAACATGATGGTTTTTATTCCGCGGATTTATAATATTTTGTTTCTTTGTAAGCACTTGTCAACATAAATACTTCACACAGTATCAATATTTAGTTCACCCTCTGTATTTATTATGTACTTTCCTAACAATCTGGTCTGTATTCTTAAAACTTTTCTCATGTTTCTGAAAATCATTTCTGTACCGAGTAATTATAATTTTTCTTTATCTTTTTCTTATAGCTTAGGGCTAGTCCTGGTCAAGAACCGAAAGTTTATGTCTTCGATGCCGATCATGAGAAAAGAAGAAAGGAACAATTGAAACGCTTGTTTGAGAGGACACAAGATCAGGTCAGTATATTGTTTAAAAGAAAGTTCATTACTTTACCATGTGTCTTGATCTGTAGGTGGATATTTACAGTATACTAAATTACATGGGGTTATTCGGAACAATTGTAGAAAATCACCGCTGTAGTGTAAAATACAAAAGCATCTCTATATACTTATACACGATTGAACTTGGTTTAATACACAGTACAAAAGGAACAAAAATAATTATGTACTGTGTATCGATGACAATCCGAAAAGAATGTGATGTTAGTCTGGAGAACCGGGAAGAGTCACGGGATGTTTTGTTACTGTTTGCTGGATACCTTGATAAATCAGTTTGTATCATTCTGTCAGTGTAATTTTGTATTCTTGTAGTAATAGTATAAAAGCTTCGTCCCTCAATAATTCTATAGGTTGCTGTTTAGATTCTGTTATGCGTGTATTATATACAAACTATTTATAACTTAGTTTC
This sequence comes from Lepisma saccharinum, assembly GCA_022664845.1. Lineage (NCBI taxonomy): Eukaryota > Metazoa > Arthropoda > Insecta > Zygentoma > Lepismatidae > Lepisma > Lepisma saccharinum. The sequence continues at coordinate 979 of JAGDQP010053146.1, read as the reverse complement.
AATTAATAAATGTTACTACGTAAACCTGGGTATACATATAAGTAAGTTAGGTAGAATGAGGATTTAATTTACGTGATTTTGTGTGCAGGTTTTACTTTGATTTCTCGACAATTAAATACAAGTCAGTATACGCAGAACTGAAACGTAAATTCAAGTCCAACTCTATTTATTTATTTATTTTGTTAAAGATATACGTGTCCAGTGTGTTCAAAAATACGTGACAATTTTTGAGAAGTGAACTTTCTATGGTACAAGGATGGAATTGATTATGTTTGTCTTTCCCAAAAATGCGTATTTTTGGATCTGGAGGCGTTCAGAATTTAAGTTGGATCGCCAGATGACGATCACAGTTATACCCAAAGCATGTATTTAAGCAAAGTTTATAATTGCAGAGTGCCGTAATCAGGAGATTTTATACTTGTCTGTTGTTCATCGTCAGTTCTTGCACTCTTTATTCGTAATCATTGCACATATACAATCTTTGTGTAGAACTTTTGAGAGTCATTTGTGACGATGCTGTGCTAACTTCGGAGATCCCTGTCTCCAATACTATTTCATGCTTATACAATGGGAAACTCATTGCTGAAATATTACCTTGTCTTTTTTGCAACACACTGTATATTTACAGAGAATTGATGTCGGAGAATTTCAGGTTTAACGTAGCTGATTTTCATATAGAGTATATTTCGTCGAAAACATTTGAACACAACCTTGAATTTATACTGGTGGGTGTAGGTAAAACTTCAACTTATATTCTAATAGTTGATTGAAAAGGGCGAAGTTAGTTTTCATTCCAGCGTAAGCCTATTCAGTATTGCCGGGATCTTAAAATCTTAATCCATTGGTTTTTCTTCTTATCTTATGTTTCTCAAGACTGGTAGGTTTTGACTTTTTAAACTTTTTTTTATCTTCGTGTTTATTTTGACAGGTCATTCTCAGGGGAAAAAAATATATAATTTTGACTTTAAAAAAATATAAA